>OVAV01001170.1:0-14173 GCA_900406375.1 Iberis amara | reverse complement strand
TACCCATTCTCCAAATTACAAAACTTTTAAGTACCTATTTAGCCAATTTTCTCTATATTTATACAAAGTGACAACTTGTTCACCAAGGTCTTTACATATTTAGAATAAGAATCTACCTAATTAGCTATAAGAAAATATACACAATTGATCATCTTTCCTAATTACAATGTGGCAATATGCCAAGAGATCTTATTTCCAAGATCTCCCAATAGTTGGAGAAAACACTTTAGCAGTTCGTCATAGCCGTCAACCCGAAGCTCCCAGGATCGAGTCCCTAGGTGTATCCGAAGATGGCGCTCCTCAATGCTGGGGGTGGTTCTTTCCGTCGGCATCGTCTCCTCTGCTCAACCGATCATCGCTATTCGCTGGTTTTCGTCTTTCTTTTTGGATCTGGTTTCTGTTTCCCGACGGCTCACTGTAAACTATGCTCGTCGTCGCCGCCTTCGAGGTTTCCTGCTCCTGCCTCTCCTGTGGACGTCACTGTTGTCCCTCGCTCACCCGAGTGGAGCGCTCGCCACTCCTGGGAAAGAACCATCGATCCAAGCCGTCTCTCTCAGGTGGATCTGGATCTCCCTCGCCACCGGGTCTCCTCCTCTACAGGACATAACTTCTCTTATTTGTTGTGTCGTTGTCCATGTCTCCTGTGGTATGAGCCGAAGCAGTCGCCTTTTGCTCTGGTCCCTCTTTTCCAGTCGTTTCCTCCACCTCCCACAAGCCTTGCCTCCTCCTCCAAACACCGCCGTCTTCTATGCCCATGGAGGTCTGGGTCAACGCAATCACTCTCTCGAGAGCCGAAGACTAGTATATCACAAGGTAAATCTCTATCTCCTTCTTGTTGATGAGATGCTTTTGGTGCTCTTTGGTCGGGCAAAGCTTCCTTCTAGCCATTTCATCTTCTCACCGATGTGTATACAGAGAGTATTATCTTCTTATATAAAAAAAGTAATTTTTGGAATCGGTAATGAGTTAGAGGTTCTGGTATGTGAGCATTTTCTGCTAGTTCTTAAAGTTCCATAAATCGGTTTGTGCATCCACCACACTTTTCTCTCTCACCCGACTGTCCATATCCAAAGATTCTTAGGTTTGATGAAAATTTTCACTTCGAAAGATCTTTTGGAAATTAAACAGTCTTGGTGTAGGGATTTTAGGAAAGTTTCCACACTCCTACAACCCTCGGGTAATCATCTTCCTCAATCTTATGAAGTTAGGTATGATACAAATCCGCAACATGACTTCCTCTCTATTCCAACCGCTCAATTTTGGAAACATGTAGGTTTAATGGTTGTTTCATGGACATATGTTTGGAAATTGGAGCAGTTTGTGTATAGGGATTTACCATTGTTTCCAGCCTTATCCTTCTATTGTGAGGATCCGAAGGCATGAAGACGTAGAAAAACCATCTTTGATTAAGGTGGTCTACAATCACATAATCAACAAGAATTGGAGTCTTAAAGAACCTCTTTACTTGAAAGAGGTACTCTCTTGTTAGGTGAAAATTTTGAAGTGAGATCATCTTCTTCCTCAGATCTGGCGACATCTTTCGTCCAGTTTATGGCTAACACTTTTCTAAATTTCAAAAAGTTTGAGTTTCATTTAAATTTTTGTAATCTTGGCTCTAGAATTGTGGCCAAAAATTTTGCAATTTGGTTGTTCCAATTTGCTAATTATGTTGTAAGCGTTTTAATACGAATAAATAAATTAGTTGTGACAAAAAAAACAACTAATTATGTCATAATACAAATATTCTCTTTGACATAGACATTTATGTATTGTCCATAACTCACGGATTTTCGTGAACGATTTCAATAGGAAATTTCTTTCCAGTGGATCACCACGGTCAATCTACACAAGTGGAGAGCTACATCTTTACTAAAGCATCATAGTACGCGTTATTTCGCCCCTTAATAATCTAACACATATCTTCTCATTGAAAAGCTGACACGAAATTAAATCACTTGAAAGAATGAAGGAGTAAAATGGCATAATTAAACACTCTCTATCGCAACAAAGCGGTAGATTCAGAAGAAAAAAATTCTTAAAAGTAACATTTCTAGAAATATGATACACATAAAGCGGTATTTTTAAAAAGATTCCCTACGAAATAGATTCGTTTTTTTTTGCTACCAACCCTTTTTTACTTATAAATTATCATTATACCTTTTTGTTGTTATTCATTAATCTATGTTTTTTTTTTCTTTTTTTGTCCTTCTCTTTTCTCACACCTTACTAAAATATTCCTAGAGGGATATAGGACTAAGTGGAGCGAAAATAGTTTTTCATGAACCATCCACAAGAACAATTATTATAGGACCCATTGTTGTGGATACTTCTAGCAAGACATTCATTGTCGATATGAACTGGACCGGTCCATAGAAAGATATCATAATTCAAATATATATAAAAATTGTCTTTGATGTATAAAAAGAAGTTTGTGCTTTGGATCAAATATTTTTGGACTCTAAACCCGGACTTCTCTGGTCTACCTTCCAGACCGAGCCTAGACATGATTGACAGATATTTTAAAGTAAAATATATTTGAGATTATGAACATGAATAAATTAGGATAGGTAACAAGAAGAAAAACAGAGAAAAGAAGAGATCAAAAAGTCACGTTCATCAAAAAGATTGAAGGTTTACCAAGTTGCAGTGGAACCTTATACAGTGGTTTTTCAGTTTAGATCTAGGTATTTTTGACAACAAAATGTGTTTACGTTTTTTTGAAAAAAAATGTATCTAGATATTTTTACAAATTCGAAACAAACAAAACTGCATCTTAATGTAATATCTAGATGTCAAACTCATATATAGAAATGAACAATATCTAGATGCAACATCTTATTGCATCTATAGTACATCTCTAGATGCTACATCTAGCTACATGCAAACTTAGTTTGTAAGCTGAAGTCTGAGTGAAGTACTTAAGAAATAAAAAGTAGGGCCAATTAAGTTTTTATGCGATGTTATTGTAAAAGCTTGAGCAATCTTAGAAAACCTTGAAAATGCAAAAAAAAAAAAAAAAAAAAAAAAAATTGANAAAAACTTAAAAAAAAAAAAAAAAAAAAAAAAAAAAAAAAAATTGATTCGTTGACTAATATGTTACAAAGCTTTCTCACATTTAATCAAAGTTTAGATTTGTTAAACAGTTGGATACATACAATACAAGCATACAGTTTTATAAGCTCTCGACTTTTAAAAGAAGAATTACAAATTCAAAATTAAAGCTTTCTTGTTCAATTCTCATCGTAATAGCTCTCCAGAATTTGGGTTCTCACAGACAAAGGAATTGTAACCTTATGCACAGAGTCACTCCAAGTCAAGCTTCCAAAGAAGTAACCTGTGTTGATTTTGTGTGTGGTCAAGACTTTGACTTTGAAAGTGACCCTTCTGGTCTTTGAGCTGAACACTAGCCTATTCGGCACCACAGTCACTTCAACCCCCATTGGTGGTGTGACCGCTACTTTATAGACCGAGTTAGGTGGTCCAACATTAGTGAGGGTTCTGGTGAGAGTTACTTCACCTTTGAGATTAGGGATTGTGATGGAAGGCAAGTTCAAATCAAGAACAGATGGTCTTGGATTCGAGCAGACTGTTCTTTTACCAACAAGCTGAGAGATTGATGAGTCGTTGTAACCAACGGAGCACATGTAGAGAACATAGTCGTTGAGGCCCATGTCATATACAAGACCTGGATTTGCAGCTTTCTCTGGATTCACAAGGCCTCCACCATAGTCAAACGGATCAGCTAGCTTCCGAGTTGACCCTTCTGCAAATATCTGCTCTCCAAATGGATCTGTTCTCCAAGCTGCAGAAAATATAGACGATTATCGATATCAGTATGTCTTTGTTTTGTCGTCAAAACAACAGGTGAAGAAGATAAGAACCTGTAGTGACAATGGCTGATCTAATGGCAGCAGGAGACCAACCACGATGCAGAGCTTTGACAAGTGCAGCAACTCCAGAAATAGCAGGAGCCGCCATCGATGTTCCAGACAGCATAATGAAACCTCTATCATTTAAATTGGCATCGGTGGTTGTAGCTGCCAATATACTCACTCCTGGTGCTGCTATATCTGGCTGCATTTCATATGATTCATATACATATAAGCCCAAGATAATTTGACGAGTCTGCAAAAATCGAAGAAGCAAGGATTCTATACTTTGAGGATGGCAGGTTCAAGAGAATTAGGTCCTCTTGATGAGAAAGTTGCCACCTTTGTACCAACTGGTTGTCCAACATGTGTTCTAGAAGGTTGAATTTTCACAACAGGCGATCTGCAAACACCACAAGTCCCGCAAAACATTGTCTCATATACCACCAAGAATCACTTGTTTTCTTATAAGTTATAAATTCATACCCACTGGACCGTATGTAGAGGAGTATATCAGTCCCAAGCTCGTAGTCAACAGCAACACAAGGGAAATCGTCTACACATGGTCGGAGAGTGTAGCCTGGGTTTCTTGCAATGATTACGCCAAGACCACCGGCTCCCTTCACAGAACGTACAGCACTTGTTACAGACGCACTGAAAGGTGATGTTGTGAAACACAACACGACTTTTCCCGCCATTGTATGATTTGAATTGACGGAAAGATCCTCACAAGTACTAAATACCAAGAACCAGGGTGATGTCAGAAAATTGATCTTCATATGGCAATATCCGGTGAAAAGTAACTGAACAAAAGTACTAACAAGAGACTAGAAAATTTAACATTACCCAGAAAAGCTTTCAGTACTACCCCCTGGATTCTCTGGGTAGAACAAGCTAGTGAACCCAATTCCAGGACCTGTGTACATTGCTTGGCCCTGCAATATAGTGGCCAACTCACAATAAGACACACATCATCCAAATTTGCCAACTAAATGTTTTAAAGACATAATTTGAAGAGAACAACTAATATATGGCGTATATTTTATATTTACCAATATCACTTTATTGTTCCCAAGTGTAATAGGCGTGGGGAAGGACCGGTCTAGAGTAGTTGCAGCCACAGTCATGATCCAAGGAGCCGTATTTGTCACGGTCTGAGCACCAGGGCCAGAGTTACCACCAGCACAAACAACTGTGATACCCTTTAAGACAGCATGGAATGCTCCAGTAGCTATCCCATCGCGAATATCCGTTTCGCCATGCAGAGGAACCTCAGACCCTAGAGAGACAGATAGAACATCAACACGATCACGTATAGCCTCGTCCATAGCTTTCAAAATGTCAGCAGCTGAACACGACGTCAGGTCTGAATCATCCAGATACCAACAAGCCTTGTACATTGCTATACGAGCATTTGGTGCCGCACCTCTCACAGTCCCTCCAGCTAGACCCTTGTAGCTTATGTCGGGCACATAGGAACCACCTGCGATGGTGGCAACATGCGTGCCATGACCATTAAGGTCTCTAGGGGATATGAAGTCAAGTGATATTCCGGAGTTGTAGTTTTTATTCTCTGCTAGAAAACCATTGATGAAATACTTTGCTCCTATGAGCTTTTTATTGCAGTGAGAAGAGTTGAAATCCTCTCCTGATTGACAGCCTCCTTTCCAGTGGCTCGGCACAGGCCCAATCCCATTGTCATTAAATACTTCAGATTCAGGCCATACTCCTACAACCGCAGAAATTTCAGTTATAGAGAATTCAAAAGCAACAGGAGACTTAAGAAATCTGCAATGAGCAGAGAAGAATCGTACACATAAGCATTCATACCCGTGTCGACAATGCCAATGATAACTTTTTCACCCAAATTAGTTCCACGTAGAAGATTCTTTGGATTTGCGGCAGAAAGGCCTAAGTAGTCCCATGTCCTAGTTGTTTTCAGCTTGTAGAAACTATCCGGTATGACATGAACAACTTCAGGTAAATCTATTGCCAAAAAGCATTAGCAATGGAAAAAAAAAAACTCAGATGGGCGTATGGAGACAATCAAGATATCATGTAATTTTATGCTGTTAAGTGTCCGATTCCTAAGATGCAAAGAAAATGAGTACCCGCTATTTTCTTGGCCTGGGACTTGGTAAGCTTAGCTGCAAAGCCTGAGAAGCCATGTCGATAACTGTACACCAATGAATGATGGGCATCCTCTTTACTGTAACATGGAACAAACAAAACCTGAGCAGTACCCTTTTGAGATATTATTATACTTGAGAATGATGAAGTACCCTTACATACCTTCCAAGAATTGACCACAACATCTGATGGTGAGATTCCGTGACAGTGTTGGGATCATCATGTTGCTTCTCACCCAAATAGATTATATGAACCTATTATTGATTGTCACAACAGAGAATCAAATAACAAACTATGTCAATGTTTGTTCATATTGTCTGATAAAAGAATGACATTCTATAATTCTTCTAGTACCTTGCTCTCAGCATCAGCTCGTGCCACAAAACTTCTCTGCCCATTGAGAAATATAACAAGACTTAATACCAAAAAAATTGATCTATAGTTCCTCATTCCAAAGAGAGAGAGAGAGATGTAATTCTAACGAGAGAGAATAAGAATATATATAGATGTATGATTGACCAAGAATGTTACAAATATCTTGGAATTGTTCCCAAGTTTGATCATTGTCAGAGAATTACAGCTAACACAACAAGTCCAAAGAATATAACAAGATGTGGTCAACTAAAATATAGTTTATTGCAATATATGAAGCAACACACATCAAACAGAGCAATGAGATCGATGAGTAACCTTAATATGTCGAAGTAGTCCTCAACACGATTATAGGGATCTCTTCTTTTTATTAATTCCATAGCTGTACGTGGTGGTACCTCCCATGATGTATCTTTAGCTCCACAAAAATCAGAAAAGGTCTCAGGTGTTGGAAGCATTACGGTTTAAGATAAACGAGAAAAAGATTCAGTCAAAGCCAATGCCATGATTCTATCTGCAACTTTCTTGACGAATTTCGAGGGTATAAATCCGAAAATCTGAAGCTAGAACTCTCTGGAAAAAGGAAAGGATCTAAACCTGAGTTCTCCGGAGATTACAAGGCAATCGATAAATTTCTGCGCCGGTGAGAAGAGACTTCGTATCCGTAACTTCATGTTAATAACGGAGACTCAGACAGTGAGAAACAGAGAGGATTCGAGGACTTATATAAAAATTGCAGAGACTGGTGAAGATGATCGGGAACGATAAGGCTTATTGGGCTTGAGAAAAGGCTTTTAAATGGGCTTTTTATGACCCAATGTGTGCATTTTTCGTTAAAATCGGCGATGATTTATTTTTTTCCATGATGTACGTAACAGAGGGCATCTTTTGCAACTGAAATATTTTTTGGATAAATTTGTTAATGTAAAGTTTCTAGTTTCTTAGAATTAGAGGCGGATGTAGATAGAGATTAATGGTTTCAACTGACACCGATAAAATTTAATAAGTTAATTATTTTTATAAATTTAGTTGCATTTGGTGAAATATTTGGTCAAAATTTGGGTGTGATCTCAATAAATGTGTTAAAATTTATAAATGATTCCACTAATTATTATATTTAATTTTTTTATTATGACCCCGATAAAAATTATTTCTAGATCTGTTCTTATAATTATGTACAAACTTCAGTTTTTTTTTCACTCATGTACAAAATTTAGTTAGGTGGAAGAAAATTTATTTAGGAAAATCAACATTAGTTTTTTTTTAAAAAAAGACCATAAGCCGAATTCAAGAATAATAAAAATAAAAATAAAAATAAAAATAAAACGAAGAGTTAGATCAAACTAAGAAACTTGTGAAGTATGTGAACCAATTGAATCAATCAAATATTGTTTTAGACAAATTCATAATTAGTCAACGACAAAATCTAAAAAAATAAAGGTAAATAGTAGTGTAATGAAAAATCAAGAAGGTATGATAGTCTTGAAGCAATGAAGTCCGTCAAGCTGAGGCGCAAACATGAGTTCCTTCTTCTCCACCAAAACCTTCTTTGTTGCTTTCTCCATGGACGCAGCTTGAACACCCGAAGAGGAAGAAGTAGAAGGAGAGGAGCCATTAGAGGATGAATTAGAAGTAACTTTGATCTTCATAATCTCTGATGCGAGGAAGAAGTCGAACATAGAGAACAATGAATTCATGATTGTATTATCAAACTCTTTTAATATTAGAATGAGAGAGAGAGATCCTTAAAACTTGAAAAGCTTTTGTGTGTTATTATGAAGAAAAAGAGAAGAGAAGAGGTTAGTTTATATAGAGAGGCGTCAGATTACTTAAAATCCAATTCCTTTTTCCTTTTGGAAGTTCATTTATTTCCTTTTTCCCCTTAGAACCGTGCGCGCGTTGTAATTTCCTTTTTTTTGCCCCTTCTTCCTGTTTTTTAATCGCAACAATCTGAAAATATATACAATTAAAAAAATAGAAGATAAATACAGATATAGAATGGATGACAAAAAAAAAAAATTAAGTGTACAGCCAAATAATTATTAATGTCAATATTTTGAAAACCGACCCGAATACAGTTGGTGTGACGCTTCCCTATATACCTTACACCAAATACATAGTTGAAAATACAATCCTATAGACTAACTTCTCTATGTAAACTATAATATGAGCTTAAATGAGCTTAATCCTATAGACTAACTTCGTCTTTGAGCTTAAATGAGCTTAATCCTATAGACTAATTATTTGGTGTAAATATAATAAAATAGTGGAGATTATTCGAATGAGCTTGATGAAAATATTGTATTAAATTTAATTGATATAGTAAATGAGCTTAATGTTCAAGTAAAGTTATTTAGGAAAGCTAGAGATAGATATGAAAATAGTCAACATGATGAGTTTCAATTCTTTAGTTAGATATACAAAACAATGCAATATGAATTATATATATACAATAAAATAATACAATACTTCCTTTTATTATAGTTAATAAATACTTATTTATTATTTAAAACATAGGTTTTCAAAAATGTCTTCACTGAAAAATTTAAAAAGAACCATATAAATTTAATGAGTTTCCGCGTGGTACGCGCATATTATTTTCCTAGTAATAATAATACTCCCTCTGTTTTGTTTTAAATGGAGTTTTAAAGTTTTGTTTTTTTTGTTTCAAATTAACTGTATTTTTAGGTTTTCAATGAAAAAATTAAATGCGTTTGACTTTTCTGACTAATAGAATAATTGCAGTAATTTTTTTATTAGTTGGTTTAGAAATTTTATGGTTGTTTTTATGGAAAATACAAATTTCTTAATCTGTGTGAAATAACTTAAAAGATCATTTAAAACAAAACAGAGGGAGTAATAGTTTTCATGTATGTTATATACAGAAAAATATTTTTGTTGTATTCCCTTCGGTTCTCATGGTTCTTCATCTCATGAACCATTGGGTAATTAGGATAAAACCAGAACTGATCCAGAATTATTTTTTTCGGTTCTTCGGTTTGGGTTTGTTTGCCCTGCCCTATGCAAACCATTCACATTTTACTTCGAATTATGGGAACAAATACATGAAAACTTTAAGACAGTTTTTGTTTCACATTAAGACAAAACAAAACAGAGAAGCACAAAACATTCTGTTTCCTAATCTGTTTTTAACTGCAATTTCTGTTTCTTTAGAAAAGCTCATCAGATGCATGCATGTTGTTTGCTTTTCGGAAGATAAAACTGGTGGTCAGAAATAGAAACTTCAATATATATATCCAACGTTACATAGTGGAATAGTTTTCGATACATACAAGTACAATCTCACGAAGAGTTCAAACTTCAAACAAAAGACACATATGGTTAGCCTTTTATATATATATATATGATATTTTCTCAATTCTCATCATAGTAGAAAGGAAGAATTTGGGTTCTCACAGACAATGGGATGGTGACATTATGCACAGAGTCACTCCAACTCAAGCTTCCAAAATAGTAACCTGTGTTGATTCTATGTGTAGTCAAGACTTTGACTTTGAAAGAGACCCTTTTGGCCGTTGAGTTGAACACTAGCGTCTCCGGTGTCACGGTCACTTGAACGCCAAACGGTGGTTCAACCGTTACTTTATAGACCGAGTCGAGTGGTCCAACGTTTGTGAGGATTCTGGTGAGAGTGACTTCGTCTTTAAGGTTAGGGATTGTAATGGAAGGCAAGTTAAAATCAAGAACAGATGGTCTTGGATTCGGACAAATTGTTCCTTTTCCAACAAGCTGAGAGATTGATGAGTCGTTGTAACCAACAGAGCACATGTAGAGAACATAATCTTCAAGGCCCAAGTCATATACAAGACCTGGTTTTGTAGCTTTCTCTGGATTCACAAGGCCACCACCATAATCGAACGGATCAGCTAGCTTTGGAGGTGATCCTTCTGCAAAAATCTGATCTCCAAATGGATCTGTTTTCCAAGCTGCAGAGAATAGAAGGTTATAAAGGATCAATATGTTCTTTATGGAGCTAATGCGATTAAGAACCTGTGGTGACAATGGCTGATCTAATTGCAGCAGGAGACCAATCACTGTGCAGAGCTTTGAGAAGTGCAACAACTCCTGAAATGGTAGGAGTCGCCATTGATGTTCCTGACAAGAAAATGAATCCCCGGTCGTTTAAAGTGGTATTAGTGGTTGTAGCCGCCAATATGCTCACTCCTGGTGCTGCTATATCTGGCTGCATTACATATGATTGATAAACATATAAGCCAATATAACTAAAAAGAACATGTAAGGATTCTGACATACTTTGAGGATTGCAGGTGAAATTGGATTAGGTCCTCTTGATGAGAAAGTTGCAACCTTTGTACCAACTGGTCTTCCAACAAGTGTTTTAGAAGGTTGTATCTTCACAACAGGTGAACTGCGAATCAAATGTCCATCGAAACAATCAAATGCTGCTTAATTTCTTACTATTATAAGATGGTGAAGATCTTAGTCTATATTTTCATACTCAGTGGAACGCATGTAAAGAAGTATGTTAGTCCCAAGCTCATAGTCAACAGCAACGCAAGGGAAATCATCTAGACATGGTCTGAGATTGTTTCCTGGGTGTCCTGCTATGATTACACCGATACCACCCGCTCTCTTCACATAACGTTCAGCCCTTGAAACAATAGTACTGTAAGGTGATAGTGTGAAACACAACACAACTTTCCCCGCCATTGTAAGATCAGAATTGATGTTAAGACGCTCACAAGTACTGCATTACAAGAACCAGAGTTTTTTTAGAGAATTGATCATCTTCATAGTGCACAATTTGGTAAACACTGACTAAGCATCAGGGCCGGTACTAGGCATAGGCAAATGAAACATTGCCTCCAAATTTTATAAGTCTGTCCCCATATTTTATAGGCCCCCAAAATATAAAATTTTATATATATGACANTAATTTATCCGCAACCCAGAAAAGCTTACGGCTCCATAAATTTCAAGACCGGTCCTAACTAACTTATAAGTGATAACATTACCCAGAAAAGCTTTCGTTGCTGTTTCCTGGATTCTCCGGGTAAACCAAGCTAGTGAAGTCAAGTTCTGGACCTGTGTACACTGCTTGTCCCTGCGAGATAGTGTCCCAAATTTCGGTAAAACACAGAGCATCAAAAACTTGCATTGTATATGTTTCAAAAATAACTAAAGCAAGGAGAATGGGGGAATATCTGCTCTTTACCAATATAATTTTATTGTTCCCAAGTGTCATAGGAGTGGGAAAGGACCGGTCTAAAGTAGTTGCAGCCACTGTTATGATCCAAGGAGCCAAGTTTATAACGGTTTGAGCTGCTGGACCTGCGTTACCACCTGCACAAACAACTGTAATACCCTTTAAGACTGCATGAAACGCTCCAGTTGCTATCACATCTCGAACATCGGTTTCTGGGAACAAAGGTTCATAGCCAAAAGAAAGAGACAGAACATCAACACCATCATGAATCGCCTCGTCCATCGCTTTTAAGACGTCAGCGGAAGAACAAACCGTTGTGTCTTGATCATCCAGATACCAGCAAGTCTTGTACACTGCTATACGAGCATGTGGTGCTCCACCTCTCACAGTCCCTCCAGCTAGACCCTTGTAGCTCGTATTTGGCACATATGAACCACCTGCGATGGTTGCGACGTGCGTTCCATGACCATTATAAGCTCTTGGGGAAATGAAGTCAAGTGATTCTGTGGAGTTGAAGCTTTTGTTCTCCGCAAGAAAACCATTGATGAAGTACTTTGCACCTATAAGCTTTTTGTTGCAGTAAGAAGAGTTGAAATCCTCTCCTGATTCACAGCCTCCTTTCCAGTGACTCGGCACCGGCCCAATCCCATTATCACTAAATACTTCAGATTCCGGCCATACTCCTGCAACCACAGAAAACATTTAAGTCACAGAGACACCTAAAACAGAACCAATAGCCAGAGGAAACTTAAGACCATCTATACCTGTGTCAATAACGCCGATGATCATTTGTTCACCCATATTTGTATCATATAGAACATTCTTCGGACTAGCTGTTGAAACACCTAAATAGTCCCAAGTCCGAGTTGTTGCCAGCTTGTAGAATCTATCCAGTATGACATGAACAACTTCAGGTAAATCTGTTGCTGAAGAGCATTAGTGATTGAAAAAAAACAGATTGGCTGTTACTCTGTGTAGTTACTGAGATGTCAAAGAAAATGAAGTACCTGCTATCTTCTTGGCTTGGGACTTGGTAAGCTTGGCTGCGAAACCTGAGAAGCCATGTCGGAAACTATGCACCATTGAATCATGGGCATCCTCTTTACTGTAACATGAACGACGAAGCAACAGCAAGAACCATGAGTATACATATAGAGACTTTATAAAAGTGGAGAAACTACTCCTACATACCTTCCAAGAAGTGACCACAACATCTGATGATGAGACTCTGAGACAAACTCGGGATCATCACGCTGTTTCTCACCTAGATACACTATATGAACCTATTGATTATCAAGTTAGACCCAATTTAATCAGTCTATTGGCACTTATTTAAGTTGTCTGGTAAAAGAATGAACTTATGTAATTGGCCAATACCTTGCTTTCAGCACCTACTAGTGCCACAAAACTGCTCTGCCCATTGAGAAAGATTACCAGACTTAGTACCACAATAATCAATGTTTTGTAATTTCTAAAACCACACAGAAAAAAAAGTTCCATTTTCCAATCTCAAGCCAGAAAGAAAGAAAGAGAGATATGTAATTTGCTTGTGGACTAACATCAAGGAAGAGTAAGCATGTATATAATGTATCTATTTCTTGGAATTGTCTCAACTTTTGCTAGGTTGAATGTTCTATGTTTAATAACAGTCAAGATTACAAACCTATAATTTAATTTCCACACACAATATCTAATCAAAACCTGCGTGATTAGTCAAATAAAATATAGATATTATTGCAATGTTTCAATCTCTTGGAATAATTCTAACTTTTTGCTTGTTTGAGTCTCCTCTGTGTCATCACAGTCAAAATTACAAACCTATAATTTAAGCCACACAAGCTCTGATGAATATATCAAAACCAGTGTGATTAGTCAACTATATTCTAGTTTATTGCAAACTATAGAACAAACACATCAACAGAGCAATTGACAATCAATGGTAAATGAAACTCAAACCTAATATATGAAATCAACAAAATAATTCTGCTACTGGATGAAAAATTGGTCTTACTTTTTAATCAGGTCTTAAGGTTTGTTACACAATGCTTGCTAGCTGCAATAACCTCCAAGGTCTTCCAAATCATGTAAACTCTTTCATCATCCTTAATGAACTTTTAAGGCTCATAAGACCTGAAAATTCTGAATTTGAAAATAAGATAAATGTGTTCGGAACCTAAACTGAGATTTTATAAAGGTGATTAGAGTGTGGCCGATAAGGAAATTCGCCGACGAGTGCATAGGAGGTCGGCTAAGATATATTTTAAGAACATATGGTAACCGGAACTTCATGGAGAAATTCCCCATAAGCCCCTGCCGATCAAAAAAAAAAGGGAAGAAAAAACTCATAAGTGTTGTGAATAATATAATATTATTATATTATTATAAGTTTGTGATTAAAAGAGAGAGAAATTTCTTCTCTTGTTTACGTGTGAGAGAGAGATAAAAGTGGAAGTGAAGTGATGTTAATGTTGTGTTGATTTACATTCAGTTTACATCTGCTTTTATAGGAGAAGAAAGCAGCTTATTTGACTTGTACATGTGTCACTTGTACATGTGTCAAAGACATGCAACATAAGATGACTAATGTTAATTATATAATATAATTGTTATGGAT
>OVAV01001169.1:0-14174 GCA_900406375.1 Iberis amara | reverse complement strand
TAGAAATTACAAGAAGTTTTATTTTATTTTTGTAAAAAAAAATTGTACAAGATATATACCTAAACATATATAAATAATAAAAAAATACTTATTAAACTATTGACCCGCGGTTGACCCAGAGACCCGGTGACCCGGAAGGTCATCCGGGTTGCTCTCTGGATCGGTTTTCAAAACATTGCAAATAACACTGTTTTCCAATCTTATTTAATCTTCCTAAATTATCTCACTTTTTCATATTAAGTGAAAATATGAAGATCTTTTATATTATTTGTTGTGATATTTTCATACAAAAATTAAATGTCATGAAACATTTATATTATCCAATATGATTTTTGTTTTATTAAATTAGTTGTAGTTAGTAATTTTTTTAATAAAAAATTAAACTTGTGTTTTATCAATGAGTAATTTTACTAAATACCATTAAAATAAGTTTCTATTTCAAAAGTACGACAAACTCTTGATTACTCAAAAATAACGTGAATATTTTTTTTTTCAAAAATACTACAAACATAAAAAAAATAATAAGGGTTCAAAATTTTAACTTTTTAGTTTAGGTTCACTAACAAAAAAATTTAGGGGTTAGTTTTGAAAAGATTATAATTTTGTATTTGAGCCTAGGAATTAAATTTAACAATTTTGAAATTATTTTAAATTTGTGATATTTTTGAAACAAAAACATTTCTATGATATTTTTGAAACAAATTTAAAACAAATTAGAAGAGGTACCTTTGGTACACATGTTTATAATCATAGATCAATCTTTGGTACACATGTTTATAATCATATGATCTTTTTGAGAATGTTCCTTTATTAACTGACTTTCAAAAAAGATAAATCAGAACGGTTTGATTTGCTTCGAATGCCTATTTTTAGGTTAGTTTCACTAAATGTTAAGTCAGAAACTAGAAACCACAAGGCAAAATAGTGTCACTATAGAAACGGTAATGTATTAAAAAGCTGATTTGATTTAACAGGAACAACAACAATACATAAAAGATCAACAACATAACACAAAAACTGTCTTCATAGTTCTTCTCTCTTCTATCCAGAACTTGTCTGATATTTGCTAGTGATTTTGATTACACAAGCAAAACTGCATTTATACATCCATCATTCTCTGGATTATTCGTTACTTGAGCGTACTTCCCTAAAATCCAATCCAAGCATAGAGAGTTAATATCAACAATTTACAATTTTGCTTCAAAGGTTCTGTATAATTTGTCACTTACCCCATACAACTTTTCCACCTGGTGTAACAAGACCAAGCTCACTCACATTCACTTCAATGATTGTTCCTCTAGTCATTACACCAAGTGATGTATACATTGGACCATTAGGATTCTTCTTAACACCAATGATCTCAAGGCAGAAAGTACATTTAAGTTCAGGATGAGTCACATGAGCTTTAGTGAAACGTAGACCAGACGGGCGGATAAAACGCTCATACTTTGGTGGTTTTCTTGTGAAACCAGGTCCAACAAATGTAGCTTTTGTAACCATTCTCTTCCATTGTTTTGCTGTAATTGATGCAACAAAAAAATGGAAATGTTAGAGACTCTCTAGCTAATAGAATCAGTTAGGGGTGGGCATTCGGTTTGTTTGGTTTTCAGTTTTTTCGGGTTTTTTTGGCCGAATTGAACCGAACAAAAAAAAGTTCGGTTTAGTTAGGTTCGGCATTTTGGTTCGGTTCTTCATTTTTGATTGTTCGGTTCGGAAATCTTAATTTCTGTTAAATTTTCGGTTTTTTTGGTTTATTTTCGGTTTATTCGATTAATTTTAGCAAGTTCGGTTCAGTTAATTTAGTAAATAAAAAAAATTTCCAGAACCGAAAACCGAACTAAAATTAAAAAAGTGCCGAATTGAACCGAATAAACCGGACCGTACTAACCGAACTAAATTCGGTTCGGTTTTTCATTTTTGAAGTTCGATTCGAAAATCTTAATTTCGGTTAAATTTTCGGTTTTCTTTGTTTTTTCCGGTTTTTTGGTTTTTATGGTTTTTTTTTTTGGTTTTTCTGTTTTTTGGGTTTGTTCGGTTACTTTTAGCAAGTTCGGTTCGGTCGGTTCGGTTAATTTAGTTTTAAAAAATTGTTGCCGAACCGAACCGAAAACTGAAGTAAAATTAAAAAGTGCCGAATTGAACCGAACTAACCGAAAAACCGAACCGAACTAACCAAACTAAATTCGGTTTGGTTTAAATGCCCACCCCTAGAATCAATCCACAAAGAAAATTATATAAAACACAGAATCTCTGAATCATACTTTTCCTCTTCCCAGATCGGATTACTCTAAACATCTCATCTTCAGCCACAGGACGAACCTAGAAAAAGTAGAGTACTATAAGCTACCAAGAGGAAACACCATTGAAGGACTAATACAAAAAGCATTAACATGAAGAGAGTTGTTATACCTTTGGTAAAGGAACTTCCCATTTTCCAGCTTTCTCTTTTCTCTTTTGCTTAATAGTGTTACTAAGAACCTAAACCACACCAAAAACACACATGTCAATTTATGTATTGATTCACCAATTTTCAGAATCAACCAACCTTTGCACGAGTAGTATTCTCACGATCAAGAAGATAAGCAGGAAGAGCTCCATCTTGAACATTCTCATCAACTTTACGTCTTGATGATGACTCTTCGTGCATTTTCAATCTGTTTTTGAACAAATTTGAAGATTTAAGTCATATCGAAATTGGTGGTTTTAAACATAACCATTACAAAATCAAAACACTTACGTTTTCTTCATGAGTGCTTTCTCAGCATAGTTTTTCTTAGCAATCATTTTACCCTTAATACCTAGAGACTACAAATTCACCACCAAAACAAGAAAGAATCAGCAAAATTGGAAGGCAGAATAAATTGAAATACAGGAAGAAGAAGAACCTTTTGAGCCTTGGTGGAGTGTTTGTGAACTTCACGCGCCTCCTTCTTACGTTTCCGCTCGAAATGATCGAGACGATATCCATTTCTCTTCCTGTGCAACTCGATGTGATCTCCCTGAGGCTGTTTTTAAAAAAAAATCCAGAAACAATAGAAATAGTTAGAGATCAAAATCTTTAAGCCTCCATTTCTGATAAACGATAATTATAAGGAAAAAAGGATTCTCCGGCGGCGAAGAACGAACCATGGTTACTTCAAAGCGATTAAACGGTGGAAGGACGAGGAAGAGGAAGCAGAGTGAGAAAGAGAAAGAAATTGGAAATTAGGGTTTTAACTAAACGGTTTTTGATTTTGGATCTTACAAGCCCAATGGGCTTTATTGTTTAATATTAGTGGACTTCATTCATTATTGTATATTTTTTGAGGAATTCCATACTGGATTGAGCATAATAATTAAATTATTATTTTTCGAAAAAAAAAATTAAGGTTTATAATTTAACATTTTGAAATATTGTGATATTTTTATAACTTTTCCTAAAATAAATTATGTTTCTCCAGACATTACTAAGAACGTCTCAAAACATGGGTTATTTCATTATTATCTAACTTTCAGAGGACTTTCATGGTTTCATTCACGCATCAAGAGGAAGCTCAATTTTCTTATATATGTTGATTGTAAAGGTTGTTTTTTCTTCTTATGTTGTTCACACATTTTCGACTCTATTGTAATATGTTATCCGAGAGAAGAAAAAAATTAATAGTGTTGTACTTTTGAAAAAATCTATTTTTGTGGTATTTTTAAGAATGTTCTATTTTTTTTTTTTAGAACGTTCGAAATTGTATAATTAGTACAAGTTGGGACAAAAGAAAAAAAAATTTTTATAGCATTTCTTAGTTAATTATCAAAATATTAATTCCAATCAAATGTATATAATTTGCATTAAACTACAAAATTGAATATCTAATTTCTGTTACAAATTTAAAATACAACTTCTTTCTCGGTCGATTCAAGCCTCCTCTTGATATCACTAGATTTAGTTTAAACTCTTCTGCTCAAGTTCATGTCTGTAACACTCTTAACAACTTTGAGAATGAAATTGATAATTTTGCATATGAATAAATACAATTTTTTGCAATGTCTGAACATGAAAGAGATTCATGCATGTTTTCATCTATAATAGAAATGTCAAGAGAACTTGTAATAATGATTTGATTCATTTCCTCCTACTTAGTATTCACTTATTAATGCAAGTTCAATCAATCCTTACATGTGTTCATAGAATCCTTCTCTTCATCTACAAAATAAGGATTGAATTGCTTTATAACATGCTCATAAACAGGTCTCTTGAAGTATACAGCCTGTCAGAAAGAAAGAACAAATGGTAAGACCAAGAAAGTTCAAGCACACACACAAGTACAATAGTGCTTTAAGCTAAGAAGAACTTACATGTTCAATCACTTGTTCAGGTAGCATCCATGACCAAACCTTAAACTCCGGTTTAGCTGTGCCGTCCCCAAGGAGATTTATCTCTTCTTCCTTTCCAGTAAACTTGAAGAGAAACCTGGATTAGTCCACCATTAAAAGCAATTCTCAAGAACCACAATAGTTTTCTACAAATATATGAGACAGTAAGCCTAGTTACCACTTTTGAGCTTGGCCTTTGTAGCTTGTTCGCCATTTTCGGTTCAGTTTATCCTTCACTCCTTGGGGAAAATCATAAGTCAGCCAGTTTGGTATCTAGACATTTAAACAGTCAAATCTCAGCGTCAAATCTAACTCTATCCACTAAACCTTGAAAAAGGTATCTTCTTGAAACATATTTAACTATTTACGATTGAAAAGAGATGACAAAAAGCATGCCTCTGCAATGAACTCTGCTGAGGTAACTCCTGTTTCTTCTCTAAGCTCTCTAAAGGCAGCGTTTCTCAAATCCTCACCTTCATCAGCGCCCCCCTGTAAACGCAGAGATGATAAACATCTTGCAAGGTCATTATATAACCGGTGATTCTCCAACTTAAAATTGCTTTTCAACTTTTGTTTTCTCATATCGTCACTGTGGATTTAGCACAAGTAATCCTTAGGATCAAAGAATATTAGTATCTTTTCTTAACTTCTTTAGCAATTTCAAAAGAACAATACCTAAACTGTGCAATTCAATACTTCTTTAGCAATAAAGAAGAAACATTACTCAATGAACTACATTGGAGAGAAGTGAGAAGTAAGTTAACTATAGCAAACAAACTACTGATAAACCGAAATTGTAACTCGACTTTTCTTTCTCATATCCTCACTATGGCTGGGAACAAAGAATCTTAGTATCATCTCTTACTATAGTTATAAACTCTGTAATTTCAAATGAAAAATCCTCTAAATCATGCAATTCAATACTTCTTTAGCTATAACTTTGGTCAATGAACTATAAAGAGCCATTGTTTTAGTGAGAAGTAAGCTCTCTAAAGCAATCAAACTACTCATAAATCAAAAGAGAGCTAAAGAGGATTCACCTGAGGCATCTGCCATGTATCAGGAACATGAATCTTCGAAGCTGTAAAAATCTGTTAAACCAAATCAATCTCAATCCCTAAAAGAGAGTAGACAAATTGTTCCAAATCAGATAGGAGTTGGTGAGATAGAAGAAGGAAATTAACCTTTCTACATGGACTAACGAGACATATGCCAACATTTTTCCGGTAACCATCAGGCGGAGACTCAACTGGTCTCGCCGGCGGCGATAAGGCTACAGATACAACCACCAGGGGCTTTGAGGAAGAGACCGGAAGTTTAAGGCATGAGAATTTAAGAGGATCTAGATGAACGGAAATTGCTGATTTCACAATGAATCCAGACGCCGCGACGGCCATAACGACGGCTAGTTTAAGCTTCCTCGCTCCTCCACTCAGAATTCACTCGGCGATTCATCTTTATTTCTCACAAGTGATAACAGAAAAATAAATTATTACGACATTACCCTTGGACTATAAAACGTCGTCGTTTTTCAATACCAAAATAGGCCAAAAAAATCTAAACCGATTTTGCGGATGAGTCGGCTACTCGACTACCGGTTTGCAGATTTAGTAATATTTTTTTTTTTTTTGGTAGAAAACAGGGAGATATTCCCCTGTATTTATTAAATAAGCAGAAAGTAAGCTTACAAAACCACTTGTCTAACGGAACCAACTCCGCTTAGATCCGCCGATAAAATAGAGGATACAAAATCAGGGCTAGACTCAATCGAGTGAAAGCCTAAAGGTAAAGTAAAAGCATGGTTCGCTAAGGCGTCTGCAAGACGATTAGCCTCCCTGTGAACATGAGAAATTCGAACTGACCAGTTCTTCGATAGAAAGCCATAGCACAAGCGTGCTAGGAATGACAGTGGATGAGTCTCCTCAATACCTGACTGAAGAAACTTCACTACAATCTCAGAATCAATCTCCACTTCTAATCTTCTCACCCCTTTTTCCCAAGCTGTGAACAAGCCATAATACACACCCCATAATTCCGCTAAAGGGGCTGAGCAAATACCAAGATGGACCGCAAACCCCGAGTACCATCGACCGTCTGAATCGCGAACCACTCCACCTGCATTCGCCACTCCTGGATTACCGTGAGAAGCCCCATCCGTGTTTAATTTATACCAGCCCGTTTCCGGGACTTTCCAAGTAACTAGTCTCACCATTCGCATCCTGTTGGGTCCCTGACTTCGAGATTCGGAGTAAGCCAACCATACCTCTCGTGCTTTGTCTAAAACGAAACGAGTTCGATCTCTACACCGGGCAATCTCTCCAAATACATTGCCACATCGCCATTTCCAGTTCCACCACACTGTTATTGCAAATAAGGAAGACCAACCCATATANCTACACCGGGCAATCTCTCCAAACACATTGCCACATCGCCATTTCCAGCTCCACCACACTGTCATTGCAAATAAGGAAGACCAACCCATATAATAGATTAAAGTATCATCACCCAAGTTTTGAAATAGCCAATCCAGTAAAGGTGCCGTGAAAAAACAAGCCCGACGAGTTCTTGGTACAATGCGATCCCAAATGCCGGCTATACTTGGGCAGTCTCGTAAAATATGAAGTAAAGATTCTTCACCAGCTCTACAAATTTGACATAAAGAAGATTCACATAAACGTCTTCGTTTCCTCTCCAAATTAGTCATCACACTTTGATTAGCAACCAGCCAAAAGAAACATTTGATTCTTTCTGTTACTCTCATGTGCCAAATACGATCAAATAATCCCTTCATATTAGGTTGAGATATTTCCGGTTTTATTATAGTAGTATATGCAGAGGTAACCGAGAATTTCCCATCTTTGCTTGCTCCCCAAGATATTCTATCTCGTGAGCCTGTCACCGTGTCCACCACCACAGTCGATAGTCTCAGAACCACTTCCGTAGCCACGAAAGGTCTGATCTCGTAATATTTTTATCCCTTTTTAATAAGTTTTCTTTGTTCATTATTATTTTTTTCTTTGTTAAATCAATTGCAGAAAATTTTAACAAAATTAAAAAAATCAATAAAAATAAAATTCTATTAATAATTATTGTGAAAAAATCATCAAACTAATAATATTTTATATATATATATATATATATAAAAAGTATATATTTTCATGATTAAATCAACAAATCCCGAACCATAATCATTTCCTAAAATGCAGATTTTCTCATATAAATATAACTGAATTTACAAGAAAAATAGTGAAAAAAATAAAACATCTAAACATTTGATCAAAACTACCAAGGACAAGTGGTATACTAATATATTAACTCTGATGAGTTGTTAAGTTTGGATTACTGGTTGTAGTTCATAAATTACTGTAACAATGAAAAAATGACCAAAACTTTTTTCCTAAATAAAACTTATTTTTTACGCTATCATTAGTAAAAGATTATTTTGGTTTATTTCGTGTAAACGAAGAGATTATAAGTTATGGTAACTCCTAGTCTAAACATCATTTGATATATATATCGAATATTTTATTTGCTTATAAAATCAGAATTGAGAGGTTCGAAGAAGATACAAGGGTAGGGACTCAAAAGAGTTCAATTGTGGGAAACGAGACTTACTTTAAAACGTCAACACCTAAAGAGTTTAAAAACTTCCTTCTATTCCTTTATTAGAATATCCTTTAATATGTCCATCTACCTATGCATCAATGCATCATCATAACTAAAATAATATATAGATTTATTTATTCATCATACTTAGCTTAATACATGGTAAATAAACATGTTAAGAGTTAGTGACTAATGTCTCGACTGATTAAAATTTGATCAAAAGACTATTACTAGTGAAAAATGGAAATCATTGGTTTCAAGCCTGAATTCATTAAACATTGTTGTTTCCAGTGGTAGATCTTAAAAATTTGTTTAATGGAGTCAAAATAAAATTGTTTTAAAAAAATTAAAAAACTGAAAAAAATATCACTACAAAGCAACATCAAAAAGTCATATCGGAAAAAATAAAAAAAAATATTCATAAAACTATATCTTAAAAATCTACCTTACACTCTCTTATATCTACAAACTTATAATTACATTTGTTTTTCTTGGACTTAATTTTTTGCAACTAATATTTGGATTTTAGTTTTTTCATCAATATGGTCGTTTCTTAGAGAAAACGTAGCATTATGACGTATACGTTGGTCCATTGGAAGCTTCGGTGTTATATCCTAAGGTGACCATTCTTAATGGTCCAAACTCCAAAGTCTACATACTTGTTGTAGATGTAGAAGTGAATTGTGATTGTAGGATTGGTAGAAATTATATTACTTCCGATAACTTGTAATTATGACTTTTTTTTAAAAAAAAATCTTGTAAATATGAGAGATTAACGAAGTGGTTATGGTTAATGATTTAGTGGTTTTTATTTGTCATATGGATCAAAATTTTAAAATATTAAACTGTTAAATTATTTTTTAATCTAATCGAGAATAATGTTATGTTTTAAGTTTATTAAAATTTTTGGTAAATAAATTATTTTTTATGGTATTATTCATTTTAAGGTTTTTCGCTCCTAATAATTTAACAAAGAAATGAAATATTAGAATGATAAAAAAAAATTTCCAGCAAGTCGGACCATTAGATTAAAACTATATGATGTTATAAAAAGAGTATATATGGAAGGGAGAAAAAAGGAATAATGTGCAATTTTCCCTCTTTTTTTTACAAAATGAATAATGTGCATTTACTTTTGTCATCGTTGATTTTATATCATAGTATGCTAGACCTAAATCAATTTCATAAATTAATTTATCAAAAATATAAATAACTCTCTTAAAAATAAAACTGCACATAAAATAACATACGAACAGGATCGGTCCAACACAAATAGTGGTCCTAATCGAGAGAATAAAGTGGCCTATCATTGAAAAAATATTATTTTCTATGTGGCCCAAAGACCTATATATCTGAAAAATATGTGGCCCATATTTTTTCCCAAAAAAGTGTGGTCCTAAGCCTTGGCTTAGCACGCTTATGCCACGGGCCGGACCTGCATACGAAATAAAAATCGGTTAAAAAAGGCAAAATCCAAAATCTAATTAAAAAAAAAATATATATATGGCTTAGGAACGAGGTAGACAATTTCCATTTTTATATTAAACCTTTCTTCTATATTCTCTATTCACTTTCCCCTTCCAAAATCTAAATATTACAAAAATATTTTATTTTCCTACTAAAATATGCGAAATTTCCATAACACTTTATTTATATTTCCTATAAAAATGACTTCACTTATAATATAAAACCCCACCAAAGATAACACCTTTCTCTCCTTATTCTCTATACCATAAAACCACCGGAAAGCTCCAACAATGACTATAAAAGACTGTGGCTCTCACCACCACTCATCTCGTCGTCGTAAAATAATCCGCCGTATAATCTGTCCAATAATAATCATCCTCTTCATAATCCTCCTCATAATCCTCCTAACATGGGCAATTCTTCAACCGTCAAAGCCACGTTTCATTCTCCAAGACGCCACCGTTTTCAATTTCAACATCTCAGGAGGCAATCCACCGAATCTCTTAACTTCAAATTTCCAAATCACTCTCTCTTCTCGTAATCCAAACGACAAAATCGGAATCTACTACGATCGTCTCGACGTCTACGCTTCTTATAAAAGTCAACAGATTACTTTTCCGACGTCGATTCCGTCGAGTTATCAAGGTCATAAAGAAGTCAACGTTTGGTCTCCGTTTATTGGTGGAAACTCCGTTCCTGTTGCTCCGTTTAATGGTTTGTCACTTGATCAAGATCGTACACGTGGCGCGATCATGTTGATGGTTTTTGTTGATGGTAGAGTTCGTTGGAAAGTTGGATCTTTTATTACTGGGAAATATCATCTTTATGTGAAATGTCCGGCGTTTATTAGTTTTGGAAATAAAGGTAACGGAGTTATTGTTGGTGATAACGCCGTTAAGTATACGCTTATTACTAGTTGTAGTGTTAGTGTTTGAACTTAACGGTGACGGGAGATATCACCGTTAAGGGTTTTTTAATTATTACGTATAATTTCGTAGCAGTTAAGTTTTTTATTATAATGTTTTTTTTTGCGTCATGTGGGGAAAAAAAGTAGCAATAATTTACATTCGGTTGTAAAGATTATTAAAAAGAATACAATATACTCAAAAATTGATTTTTATTTCAATTGGTATTTGTTTTTTTTTATCTCGATGATGATAATGCAACTTTTCTTATTTCATTGACTTTGATTTTGAGCTCAATGATAAAATCGACGACTTAACGGTGACGGAAATATCACGTTAAGGGTTTTTAATTATTACGTATAATTTCGTAGCAGTTAAGTTTTAGGGTCATTTTCAAAAATACCACCAAAAACTAAGTTTATTCCAAAAATACCACACTTTCCCAAAAGTTTCAAAAATATCATATTTTTTTTCAAAAATAACACAAAAATGTTTTTGTTCCAAAAATACCACAAAATTTAAAATAGCTTTAAAACATCAAATTTAAACCCTAAAACTCCAAAACCAAACCCTACACCCTTCAAAACTAAACCCTATATACTATTTAGTGAATCCAAACATAAAATTTTAAATTCTAAACCCTTAAAATTCATTTTTTATGTTTGTGGTATTTTTAGAAGATTTGAGAGTGTGTGGTATTTTTGTAACTTTTGGGAGTGTGTGGTAGTTTTGGAACTTGAACTTCTTTTGATGTCGTTTCAAAGAATACCTCTAAGTTGTTTTATTATAATGTTTTTTTTTGCGTCATGGGAAAAAAAAGTAGCAATAATTTACATTCGGTTGTAAAGATTATTATAAAGAATACTATATACTCAAATTTTGATTTTTATTTCAGTTGTTATTTGTTTTTTTCTCAACGATGATGATGCAACTTTTTTATTTCATTGACTTTGATTTTTAGCTGATCTAATTAATGTGACGTCAATCGAACAATTAAACAAAAAAGTATTGAATATTTAAATTAGAAAGATAACGATTTGTTAAATTTTGTGGACGTTGTGTTATACGATGTCATTGTCTATTGCCAAAACTCCATATATGTCTTTCTTTTAATTTTTTTTGTATTCCATAGTAATTTATAGCATAGTTTGAAATTTAGATCTTAAAGTTTACTTTTTGCTATCGAAGTACATTCAAAGGATCAAATTGTCTCCTACGTATTCTTGGATCTTGAAAATGAGAAAAAGCAGAATTATGTTGCTTAGTTTACAAGGACTGTGATTTATGTTTTTCTATTTATAACTTGCAAATCTCATTAATATTTTATGTTCTATAATATAGTGATCTCTTTTTTCTTTCATTATTAATGTAGTCTTCTTGATTATTCTTGTTTTGATATTTGTATAAAACATTTTAAGTTTACCTAAAAAACGAAAGAAAGGTGGCCACTTCTACAACTACAAGGTATTATTAGCCGTAGTTTTTAAGTTGAAACCCAAATGTTCCAAGAAAAATAAAATTATAGACATGGTCCATGAGCTATCATATATAAGTGTAATCGTGAATGTTATTTTATTTTTATGTCACCATATGTTTTCTTGATACTTCTACAAGTAAGTGAAGTTGGATCTGCAATGAAAACCACATATTAGCTAAAAGAATATTATCCTTTTATTATATTATTATAGATATCTATTTATGACTTTTTCCATATGTCGAGAAAACTGCATAAAAACAAAAATAATGTACTAGAAATTATATTATAACGTTTTAAAATCAATTACATGATTTATTAATATCATCAAGACACTACTGTAATATAGTTAAAACATATATTTTACTTAACATTTTGCATTTATATAAAAGATATTGTTTTGAAAAAATAATGTTACAAATTTATAGGAATTCTCCATTCCACTTACTTTCGAAGCTTGAAAAAAAAATATAAGATATTATTTTGGAACGAAAATGAAATGCTAAAATAATATTAAGCAGAAAATAATATTTGTTACTAATTTTACCCGAAATGTTCAATAATATATTAGAACATGTAGAATATTGCGTAAAGGAGACGTCCAAATCTCGTATGGCAACGGATCGTGACCAGCTAATATTTGAAATGTTTTAAAACAACTTTTTTGTTTGTTTGTTATAATGTTTTTTTCGTCATTAATTTCATATATGTCCCTTTTATTTACTTACTTGTCACATGTTTGGTTTCCTTTGTATCATAATTAAATTTAGGTATAGGTGAATTCTTATCGCACATGGAAACATGCAACTTGATTTTTGTATGCTTGTGAGTTGTGACTGCAATATACCTCTATTACTTTTGCTAGCTTTATCTTCAAATCTCTTTCACGTGTGATTTGAATTTCATTGGACGCGAGTTTGAATCCTTGTTTATAATCTTTAGTTCCAACTTCCACGTTAGATAAGACGACTTGACTAGAAAGACTAATAATATATATATATATATATGTCACTTTCTCAACGTTAAAAAGAATAAATCATGAACTTTTATCATATGTAAATACAATATATAAATCTCAAATTCATGATGCATTTAATGTTGTAAGTTGTAACAATTACTCCCTCTGATTCTTATTAATAGATGTTTTAGGATTTTCACGCTTATTAAGAAAACATATTATTATCAACTGTTAAATGCATTGTTTTTTAAAATAAATAATTTCCTATAAATTTCAACCAATAGTATTCTAGAAATTTCAAATTTTGTTAATTAATGTGTGTTGAAGTTTACAATATGCAATTAAAATCTCATTGAAAACCTAAAACATTTATCTTTAAAAAATAAATTTAAAAACTAAAACATCTATTATAAAGAAAGAGAGGGAGTATTAACAACATAAAATTCTGGTGGGAGTAGGCAAACCTTAACATTACATACCTATAATATTAATTTACTAGATTGATAATAATAATTAAAAATCTTAAAATTTCGGGACATTTTCAAAAATACCACAAAACTAGATATATTTTAAAAATACCACATACTCCAAAAAGTTTTTAAAATACCACAATTTTTTCCAAATATCACAAATTTAAAATAACTTTAAAACTTCAAATTTAAACTCTAAACCTCCAAAACCAAATCCAACCCCTTCCAAACTAAACCCTAAACTCTAATTAGTGAACCCAAACCCAAAAATTTAAATTCTAAACCCTAAAATTCCACATTTTATTTTTGTGGTATGTTTGGAAAAAACAATTTAATGGTATTTTTGGAATTTTTGGGAGTATATGATATTTTTGGTATTTGAATATCTTTTAGTAGTATTTCAATGAAAATTTCTATAAATTTAAAAGAATATATTTAAGCAAAAACTCTACATCTCAAATACTTTTAGATATTACATTGCTTATAAGCTTAGCATGATTGTTTGAATTTGAGTTGTGATTTATTAAATTTATTTGTTTGACCTTTCTAGTTTAATGCAGATGTAACATCTGAAAGCATGACTTCACCTAATCTTCTTTACAATTACCTGCCACATCACCTAATCTTCATTACAATAATCTCCCTTTGTTTTCTCACAACGCTTAATGTTTTCTTATCTCTTAAGTTTATAAACTTTCACATTAGTTATCATTAAATAATCGAATTGAGTTTGTATAATCCGTGGAATACTAAGACATTTTGTTTAATCTTTGAAAACAATGGCTATATATTTTAAGAGCAGTATATTTTTGGGAAGTTTCTTGGAAGCTTGAAACTACATTGCAAACGTGTCTCTCTTTATGATTTTCAAACCAACGACCACACTAAGGATCATCGCATTTCCACATTGTTGAATCTAAGGTGCGACGACCTTTGTATCTAAGGTG
>OVAV01001168.1:0-14178 GCA_900406375.1 Iberis amara | reverse complement strand
TTGGGTTGGTTTGGGTTGGTTTACCCATTTTGACACCTCTAAGTTTACATATTAAGTTTGCAATAATTAAAAACAAAAGAGAAATTCATTTAAAGCAGATCGTTATCACTTGACAGTAACCCCTTTGAGAACATGAGCCAGTTAGGGAGGTTGAAAGCAACGAAACCATATGGAGAGGAAGGATTCCTTGTGACGTCTCTGGACTTGATGATGAATTGGAGAAGAGTTGAGGTGATGCCTATCAAGAGAAGCTAGCTTTGCTCGGATAATTTGTTGAGTTTGCTTGACAAGGACATAAGGTGTGAGAGAGACGCTGGTGTGTAATCTGGAATTGCGTTCCTTCCATATAGCGTAGGCTAGAGCTTGAACAAGGAGCTTGCAAACTATTATAAGTCTTTTGCTTAGTGTACACCTTTGAAACTATGGCAGTAGCATATCAAGATTTGGAGGAGGATTGGTTGGGTAGTGGTGGAAGAAGGCGGACCAAACTGTTGTGGAGAAAGAACATTGGAAAAAAAGGTGGCTTCGACTCTCAGGTGAGTGAGTACACAGAAGGCAGTTTGGTGGGACAGGAAGGCCCCAACGCTGCAACCGGTCTCTTGATGGTAGCATGTCCTTCATCAAAATCCAAGTGAAAAAAGCGTGTTTCGGAATTTGTTTTCGAAACCAAACCATCTTGAACCATGGTACTGTTGGATTCGCCTGAACTATTGAAAGCCTAGTCTTTGATGTTGAGAATTTGGTAGGTTCTTCTAGTGTTGAAGTCTTCCAAAGGAATTGATCTTGTGTTTAAGATAGTGCCATTGGAAGAGTTGACGGTAAGCATGATCGAAGCAGCTCCACAATTGGGTGACGACTTCGAGGTAGAGCCCATGTCCCCTGTCTTGTAGCTTGAGATACTGTTGCTAGCAGCGGAATCCCAGTAACCCGTGGTCCAGTTGGTCCAGCTATATCAATCAGTGGTCCCAAGTCAAGCCATGTATCATGCCAAAAAAGTGCAGTTTCTCCTGAATTTATCCTGCACCAAAGAAGGGGCCTAGCAAGATTTCTAAGTTTAATTAGTTGTTTCCAAATCCAACTACCTGTTCTTGAAAAATCCCCCTCCCAAAAAACCTTTCTCTTAATTATTACCGCTCGAATCCAAGATACCCAAAGAGATCCACTTTGTGAAAACAGTAGCCATATGAGTTTTAAACCAAAAATTGTGGATGAGATCTCCAAATTCTTTAACCCCAATCCCCCTTCTTCCTTAGGTGTACAAAGAGAAGCCCAAGCAACCTTTGCACCTCTAGTGGAATTCGGAACTCCCTTCCACAGGAAGCTAGAGCAAAGGCTATTTATTATCTTAAAACATGGTTTAGGTAAGGGAAAAATTGAAGACCAAAAATTCACCATACTAAACAGGACTGATTCTACGAGTTGCAACCGGCCGGCGTAAGACAGTTTCGTTGCTGGCCAGGAGAGAATTTTTTATTTAATTTTGTCCAACAACGGTTGATAGTCCTGAGGCTGCAGCTTGTGTGGCATCAAAGGAAGACCCAAGTACTTGATTGGTAAAGATCCGGCAGATAGATGGAAACTTGAAGCCATGGAATGTGTAAGTGAGGTATTGTTTCCATCAAGGAAGAGCTTTGACTTCTCCATGTTGAGATATAATCCTGAACCTACATAGAACCGATTTAAAATAGTCAGAATAGCATGAAGTGATGAGTGAGTACCATCAAAAAATAAAAGCATGTCGTCGACGAAGCTTAGATGTGTGATTAACGGGTTGGAGCATTTCGGATGAACTTTGAAAGCGCCGTTAATAGCTCCAAGGTCTAGTTCCTTTGAAAGGACATCCATAGCTAAAACAAAAAGAGATGATGAGATAGGGTCGCCTTGTCGTAGTCCTTTTTTTCCAGGGAAAAATCCAACTAATTCTCCATGTATAACAGCGGAGTAATGCGGAGTGGTTATACATGCCCGGATCCAATTAACAAATATAGGTGGAAGTTGGAAGGCTTTGAGGGTTGCAAGTATGAATTCCCAGGAGACATTATCGTATGCTTTGACCAAATCAATTTGCAAACATCCTCTTGATGTCGGTCCTGTAGCATTGAAATCCGTTACTAGCTCAGATGCTAGAAGAACGTTTTCGCAGAGGAGCCTGCCCTTTATGAATCCCACTTGATTTCTCTGAACTGCATCTGGTAGAAGGAGCTTGAGTCTGTCCGCGATTATCCTTGAGATGATCTTATTCGAGGTATTACAGTATGAAATTGGTCTAAAATCGGTTAGAGATTCTGCCCCAGGGACTTTCGGAATTAGGGTGATCGCAGTCGCATTGGCTTGTTTAAGAGGAGAGCCATTAATAAAGAAATCACGAACAACAAATATAAGGTCGGGTCCAACGATATCCCAACAGGATGTGTAGAATTCGGCGGTGAAACCGTCTGGTCCGGGAGCTTTGTTCTTCGGAAGTGAGAATGCTACTAATTTAATATCTGCAGCGGTAGGGATTTTTGATAAAAGTTCTGAGAGGTGTGGTGAACAGCGGAATGGGTGAAGTCTCTGAATTTCAGAAACTGAATAAGCAGTTACATCTGGGTTGTTTGTGCCTAATAAGCTCTTGTAGAAAGAAACCACCATTGTCTTGATATGATTTAGATCGGAGATGCATTGACCACCCCGTGTACGAAGGGTGATGATAGCGTTCTTTGATAGATTGGATTTGATAGCCTGATGAAAAAACCTTGAGTTAGAATCTCCTTCACTTAACCACCGGATACGTGACTTTTGCTTTAAGAATGATTCCTCTGCGTAGGAAAGCGTTAGCCAAGCTTTCCGTGCTAAGCTTTCTGCCGTGAAAAGTTGTTGTGATGGTTGGAGTAGCAGGTTCCGTTGAATAGCTTCTAACGCTTCAAATGATTCTTTTGAACGAGCTTGAATATTACTAAAGCAAGTGCGATTGAGTGTTTTGCAAAAGACCTTTGCGGCTTTTAACCTCTGATAAAATTCAATCATAGGAGAGTGTGAAAATACTGGGCTGTTCCAAGCTGCCTGCAAACCAGAAAAAAATAAGTCATGAGTGAGGAAAAAATTGAAAAACGTAAACCTCGTGACCCTAGTAGGAGGGGCGTCACAAACAGAAACCAAGCATGGAGAATGGTCTGAGTCGCCTGGAGCATCAAATAACGCTAAGGAAGATGGAAACGTTTGCTGCCACTTTGCATTAATAAGAGCTCTGTCAAGCTTCCTTGCTGATGGGACCGTAGAGCTCCGATTTGTCCACGTAAAGTGGCACCCTCTAGTTGTTAGGTCATAAAGTTGAGCTGTTGAGAGACAATCTTGGAAGTCAATGAGACCCGGTATGTATGATCCACTAGAGACTGTTGAGAAAATTTCCTCGGATGATAAGACTTGGTTAAAGTCTCCAAGAAGTATCCATGGGGAGCTAGCTAATGAGGAAAGAGACGATAAGGTTGAGATGAGCTCCCACAATGGTTTCCTTCCCATAACTGTATTCCGAGCATACACAAAAGCCACAGTGAATTGCACATTTAAAACCTGGTTATGAACCTTGTAGAGGGCTAGTTGATCCGATTTTAATAGAGTATTAACCGAGAGAGACGGATGCCAAACAACTATTATTCTTCCATTCTTGGCCGAGGTGGAGTGGTTACTGTCAAAATTCCAATGGGGGACTACTGTTGAAATAACCTCTTGAACACGATCTTGCTTCAAATGAGTTTCCAAAAAACCTCCAATAAGAGGACGAGAGGCTGATATCCACCGCTTTACTGCGAGTTGCCTTGATGAGCCATTAAGACCCCTTACATTCCAACAAAAACACTTCATATTTACACAAAAGGTGAAGTGACAAAATAATATTAGAGAGGGTTAGGAGGGCTAGATCTTATTAGAGACATAGCACGCCTTGAAGTAGAACCAGATGCATCAGAAGAGGCTTGAGTAAGGTGAAGTTGGTCATGAGGTTCCTTAGCGCACAAATTGAAGAGTTGATTCCGCAGCCTCTTCTTTTCTCTTTTCCTTGAGGATGGGGAGAGAGTGGCTAGGTGTAATCCATCTTGTAAAGCTTCTTTTATTCGAATGATTTCTTGTGCCTTGCTAATTATTTCTTCTTCGTTTTGGAATTGAGTAGATGTAACTGAGGCTGCTGGTTCTGCAGGTTCAGAATTTGAGTTTGATGGTGGCTTGGGAGCAGATCTCTTTACCACGTGAGTCCAACCATCAGATACGGGAGCTCGGGATTGGGAGCTTGCTCGGGAAGGAGCACTTACTCCTCTTGGTCGATTAGAACGAGGAGGAGAAGATTTTCGCAAAGAATCTGATTCTTCATTGACGATCGGTGAAACTGAGGACTCGTGTTGAGTCGATGCAACTGCGGGACCCGTAGGGTTTGAGGGTGGAACTGGAGTCGTCGGGATAGAAGGGCAGCGAATGCGAAAATGTCCAAACTCTTGACAGTGGTCACAAAGAGGAGGTAACCGAGGGTAGCTAGCTAAGATGACTACAGACCTTCCTACCTTATCTCTGACTTTAACGGAAGATGGCCTGGGCTTAGTCAAGTCCACAATAACTTTTACCTTTGTCACACCATTCGTGTAAGGAGGAAGACGAGATCGCTCTGTGTGAAGAGGATGTCCAATTCCGGAAGCAATTGAGCTCAAACCTTCCAACGAATGTAGTTGCACTGGAATGTTCTTGAGTAAGACCCAGACATGGGCTTTCCTTAGCTTTGATTGTGTGAGGTCTGCATCTGGAGACCAAAGAGATACTGAGAATGAGCAATTTCCTGACTGCCAAAAACTTACTTCCAAAACCCAAGCTCTGACTTCTGGTGAGGGTATATAAATGAGACAGATGTTGGATGAGTACTTTTTAACCAAAATTCTTCCTTTTCCACCCCAAATTAGGTTCAAATCAGAGAATATGTTAGCTGGAGATGGTGGAGTGCCATGAAAATGGGCGATGAGATGATCCTTCCACATATCATTGGAGCCAAGGAGGATATTGTCTGGTGCTTGTACAGAGACAGACCCATCCTCTTCAATTTGAGGTGAATCCATTTTCGAGAGATTATTAAGCGAAGATTTAAATCGCGAAGCCCAAAGCTGTTCATCCGAAATTGACTCAGCTTCGGTAATCAGTGGTTTCTTACCCAAGATTTGAGTGTTGGGTTCCTGAATCTGAGATGGAGATAAAGAACCAGACGGAGGAACTACACGATCTGGTGCTTGAATTGAGGGGACGAACAAGCTCTCGAGAGGAAGGGGCTGAAACGTCGTTGAACCCGAAGGAGAAATTGGAGCAGAGGTGAGGAATAGTAGATCGGGAGGGACTGCTTCCGGTGGGACCAAAGGCGAGTCCATGGCAGAAGAAAGGAAAAGGGGAGAGGAAGAAGATATTCTCATCGGAAGTCGTGAGGACCGCCGGCGGTGGAGCTTAGATCACAACGGATATATCGTAACGGCTATAGCCGAGAGAGAGGTTCACTATGTGATGACAATTCCTTTATAGTTGTACCGATTTTCTCAAACTTTAGCCATTTAATGTGTTTGTATTCACTAATTTGGGTTTCTGTTTACTGCTTAAAGACAACATTTTTTTTCAACTATTTTGTAAAGCTAGCAATTTTTTGAAAGTGATTATATAAATAATTACCAATCTCAAATAGCTTTCTATAGAAGTATAGCTATTAAATGTTTACAATCTAATAATTTTATCTCTGACTATACTATCATTTCAATTATTTTTTATTTTGTCTTTTTCTTTTGTACACATTTTTTTATCTTTATTTTTTTCTTTTCAAACAGTTCTAACAATACTGATGTGGTTATTTTCTATTTCTATTTCTTTTGTGATTAAATCTATATTATATTTTCATCTAAAAGATTAAAATATAACTGTTAACAATTTAAATCCAAAAACTGGAAATAATTTAACAGAATTTTGACTATTAGAGCCTAAAATTTCAAAAAACAAAACCAGAATATACCGAAAACAAAATTTTTTTGCAAAAAAACAAATTGGCTAAACTGGTACTTTTAATATCTACTTTTGTTCAACTTCAAACATCCTAGCTTTCCACAAGCAGAGAGCTGACAACCAAAACTATGCACATAAGCGATTCCAAAGCATCCATTAAAACGCATGTTAAGTGTTCGCGCTTCATTTTCTCATAAACCAGATCATCTACAATTTCAGCAGTTTCAATTAGTTTCATTTGAGGATTGTCCAATTCTGCCACTCTTAATATATAACAGATGAATCAAGTTGAAGACGACAAAAATTCGGTAAAGAATATGCAAGAACTAGATAATTCGACCGAATTTAGGAAAAAAACAATATACAATGGACATAGCTGTCGAAAATTGGTCTAATTAACCATTTCCGACCAATTTTCGACGGCATAAAATTCGTCATATTCAGATTATCATAGATGAATATTGGTCGGAATTTTCTCGGAAAAATATTTTAAAATTTAACGCTGATGCGCTTTAATTAAATATTATTGGACGAGCAATATTCATTTATGATAATCTGAATATGACGAATTTTATGCCGTCGAAAATTGGTCGAAATTAACCACTTCCAACCAACTTTTGACGGCATAAAATTCGTCATATTCAGATTATCATAAATGAATATTGGTCGAAATTTTCTCGGAAAAATATTTTAAAATTTAATACTGATGCGCTTTAATTAAATATTCTTGGACGAGAAATATTTATTTTTCATAATTTGAATATGGCGAATTTTATGCCGTCAAAAATTGGTCAGAAAAGATTTTAAAATGCATTAGTGTCAAATTTTAAAATGTTACAAAATTATAATTTTAAAATGTTAGAAATTATAATTTTGAGGATAAAAATGCGATTTTACCAACAAATAAATGTTAGGAGGCATGAATGAGAAGAAATCGTGCCGTTTTCATATTTGAAAAGCGAACATCAAGCTACTTATTGGCGGCCAGTCAGAAGTTTCAACTCTCACGGTCGGAGTAGAGAGACAGAGTGAGAGAGAGAGAGAGAGCGAAAAGCCGACAATACGATTCGATTCGAAGACATTGACGATGAGTCTGCAAAGCTTCTTAAAAACCCTGAAGACAGCCAAACGAACTTATCCATGTTCTGTCTACAACCTCCTCATCTATTCTTCCCAAAGTCTTGATTCTCCTAAAAAGCCACTCTCCGATCTCAATCTCTCCACCTTTAGCCGTATTTTATCGGACCCACATATCAAATCCTGGAAATGCATCTCTCTCTTCCATTTCATCCTCGAAAACCCATCTCTTTTCTCTTTTCAACCTGATCTCAACACTCACTTGTCTCTAGCTTTCCGGGTTTTGTCGGAGAGGAAGTTCTCAGATGCGCAGAAACTCTTGAAACGTGTAGCGATTGACGAAAATCTAAGGTACCCTTTTCGCGCCATCGTCTCTAATATTGCTGATGAATGTCATTGTGAGACTAAAGTAGTTGCGAGGTTCTTCAATTCGATGCTAATGGTTTATTCAGAAAATGAGAAATTTGATGAAGTTGTCGAAGTTTTTGAGTATATGAAGGACAATGAGATTAAGATTGATGAAAAGGCTTGCACTTTGCATCTTCTAAATCTTAAAAAAAGTGATCAGATTGAATTAGCTAACGATTTCTTTCGTCTAATGGTAATGTCAAGCATAGATGTAACAGTATACTCTTTAACGGTCGTTGTTTCTGCATTGTGTTGCAATGGAGAAATCACTAGAGCAAGAGAATTAGTATCGGAGATAATGTTGGTTAAAGAGATTAAACCCAATATTGTTACATTTAAGTCGATGATAGATTGTTGTGTAAAGAGATGGGATTTTAAAGAGTTGGATTTGATTCTTAAGTTAATGGAGAAAGAAAGTGTGACACTTGATCTTGATACTTACAAGATTTTGATCGATGGTTTCACTAGCTATGGCAAGCTTGAAGAAGCAGAGAAGTTGATTTCGACAATGCACGAAAATAAGCTAAGAGTGGAGACTTATCTATATAATTTGGTTATGAATGGGTACTCTCGATTCGGACTAGTGGAGAAAGCATTTGAACTACATAACATAATGAGTTCTCGAGGTGTGAATTCAAACAAGGATACGTATTGGGCGTTGATGAATGGATTATGCAAAGCAGGAAAAGTATGTGAAGCAATAAGGTTGAAGAATGAATTACGAGTAAATGAGTTTGAGATTGATGAAGCAATGTATGTTACATTGATTGAAGCGTGTTACAGAGAAGGAATGGTAGATAAATCTTTAGAAGTGGTGGCTGAAATTGTTAGGGAAGGAATCATTCCTGATGGTATGGTATTTGAAAGATTAGCTGATGCATTGTTTGAAGTAAACCGGGAAGAGGTGCAAATGATGATTACATTTGTGGTTAAAAGTGGCACTAAACCAAAATCTTTTTCTAATTTGGTCCGAAATGAATATGTGGTTGTTGGGGAGAAAAACTTAACTACTGTCTTATTACCTAAAGACTGAGATGATATGCCGTTGTGTACCGATTTTCAGGATGTGGTAATCTGGCTCAACTAGTACTAATAGTCAACTGTTTTTACGAATGGTGATGAGTACAAAGTTTGTTATATACCTCCAAATGATGCAAATGAACTTATACATTTGTTAAGAAGATGAAGTCGAAGATGAAGTCGAAGATGATTCAGGTTTGAGTCTAATAACGATGAGAACTTGGTCACTTGTGTAATTATGTTGGTAAGATTTTTAAATGTCATAAAAAAAATCTACTTATAGGTCTTTTAACAATGATCATGGCTCTTAATTTTCTTGATAAATGACTTAAAACAGGTATGGACTATGGAGGCTTTGGAACAATGAGTCATTGTTGGAATTATGATAGAAACATCATCAGGTTGTTGTTGTGTTCAACCATGTCTACAATCTTTACATATGCGTCGACTGCACTTAGGAACCATTAGCAGATCTTTGGTTATTTAGAACTTTTTGTTTGCACTATCGCGAACTTTGACAAGCTCAAGACATGACAATTTCTCTAGGAAATGTTTCATTTACACTAGCTGTCCAATTTTTGCTCCATACATGATTATCTTTATACCTACACAGGGCATGACAACCAAAATATAATTGGGGAATATTATGATGTCTCGTGCAACCACAATGATGGTTCTTTCTCTTCAAATCATTACAAACTTTTCTCTTTACAACAGCCACTGTCTCATCACCTCACGGATTCACCATCCACTCTTCTGGACTCTCGAAAACTCAGCTAGGGTCATCCTCATTAAGCCGATACCATCTTTGATACCTCTTATCTTTTGAAACTACAAATTGGTACACCTCCTGTTGATATCGAAGCTGCTTTAGACACAGGCCCTCGTCTTAACTACTAAGACCAACAGCAACAACTTTCAAAGAGAAAAGATGTGTTTATGGCCCTGACCACAGTTGTCCTTACGAGATTATCTATTCACTTCAGGCCAACCCTTTGTGATAAGTCCAAGCACTGCAGCAATTGTTGGTCTAGCTTGGGGATCTCAGATGGGGATACTTCTTAGGCCTTCTCTCTTATTAGTTATTACTTTGCCGGTAAAGGGAGTAGGTAAGATTAACTTTGGAGGTAATGATGCCATTGTAGCTGGAGATGGGACAATATATCAACAATTATGTTTATGAAAATACCTAGACGTTATGGACACATACTCATAGACCATAGAGATATTTCTGGTGAAACAATGTATTTCTTGGGCCGATTGTTCTACAGCGTTGAATTAGAGAAAAGAAGGAAACCAAAAAGATTACATTTATAATGAAAAATGTATCCCGCCTTAGTAATTATTACATCTCATCAATGTTACCAAACTACTCATATCCCCACAAAAGGAAGAAAAAAAAAGCATAGATATGCGACACAATAATAAGTGATTACTCATTACACCATGAGACCCTGAGGAGGAGCAGCAGCAGAAGCCTTTGGTTTTGGTTTGTCAACAACAATCGCTTGAGTGGTCAGTACCATTCCAGCAACCGAAGCAGCGTTCTGTAGCGCACATCTCGTCACTTTCGCTGGATCAATCACTCCACTTTCCAACAGATTTTCATACGTATCAGTCATTGCATTGTACCCAAGCTCCCATTCACTCAACATTATCTTTTCCACAACAACTTCTCCTTCTATTCCAGCGTTCTGTGCAATTAGTGCAGCTGGTGCCACCAATGCCTACATCCAAAATATAAACACCTCAAAGTTACTATCACACTTGATCAATTCCTAGCCTTGAGTAGATCAAGTAATCTTACCTTCTGTACGATATCAGCTCCCAAACGTTCATCAGCATCCTCTAGCTTCTCCTTAATGGCAGGAATAACAGTTGAGAGATGCACCAAAGCCGCACCACCACCTGGAACTATGCCTTCTTCAATTGCTGCAAAAGTTGCGTTTTTTGCATCCTCAATTCTAAGCTTACGGTCCTCCAGCTCAGTTTCAGTTGCTGCTCCTACTTTGATGACAGCAACACCTCCTGATAGTTTAGCGATTCTCTCAGCTAGCTTCTCTGAGTCATACACAGAGTCCGTCTCGAATAGTTCTTTCTTAAGCTGGGAAATCCGAGCTTGTAATTCGTCCTTGGAAGCTGCATCTGCAATAAGTGTAGTTGAATCTTTGCTAATTGTGACTTTTCGGGCAATACCCAATTGCTCTATGGTTGTGTTTTCAACTAGCAAGCCCATGTCAAGGGCTTGGTACTCAGCTCCTGAAGAACAACGTGTAAAAAGGATATACATTTTAGAGCATAACAGAGATGAAGTAAATTCAAGCGAGAACCGCATATACCTGTCAAGATAGCGATATCTTGAAGCATAGCTTTTCTTCTTTCTCCAAATCCCGGAGCTTTAACGGCAACAACATTGAGGACACCACGAAGTTTGTTCACAACAAGGGTAGCTAAGGCCTCACCAGTAACATCTTCTGCAATAATCAACAACGGAGCTCGAAGCTGAGTGATCTTCTCCAAAATGGGGATGATGTCTTTGATTGCAGTGATCTTCTGATCAGTGATCAAAACCCTAGCATTCTCAAATTCAACTAGTAGTTTCTCAGGGTTTGTAACAAACTGAGGCGAGACGTAACCTCTGTCAATCTGTAGTTCAAGGGAAGAGATCAAATTAGCCATTGGTAAAACAAATTTTACAGTTGAAGAGTTAACAAAGACAAAAACACATACCTCCATTCCTTCTTCAACTTCGACCGTGGTCTCAAAAGAAGACGAAGATTCAATGGATAAAACACCATCAGGTCCAACTTTGTCAATGGCATCAGCAATCATCGTACCAATAAGCTCATCATTTCCGGCAGATATGGAAGCCACAGCTGACAGAATATAAAGCATGTAAATCACAAACAACAAATTGATTTGCAAAAGCAATCGACATTTCAGTTTCACCACAGGAAGGTCACTGAAAAAGTTAGTACCTTTGATGTCATCACGACCTTTGACAGGTCTAGCTTTCTTCTCAAGCTCTTCTATCAAACCTTGCACAGTCTTATCGATACCCCTCTTGAGAGAAACGGGATTTGCACCAGAAGTGACACTCAATAATCCATGTTTGATTATTTCCCGAGCAAGGATAGATGCAGTGGTTGTCCCATCACCAGCCGAGTCATTAGTCTTACTCGCAACCTTTCACACAACAACACATCAAATAAGAAACCGAGCAAATAACAAAGATTGGCTCTCACAAACCAACCTCACGAATAAGTGCTGCACCAGCATTTTCCATGGCGTCAGGTAATTCGATAGCTCTTGCAATGGTGACTCCATCATTCACAACCTTAGGACTTCCAAATTCATCCAGCACAACATTTCTCCCTAGAACGTAGCAAATTAGGCAAGAGACAGAGAGATACATAGATATGGATATGGTGAAAGTAAAAAGCTGTGTAAAATACCTCTAGGACCAAGAGTGAGACCAACAGCATCAGCAAGCTTATCAATACCAGCTTGAAGAGCAGCTCTTGAGCTTTGGTCAAAGGCAATTTCCTTAACATTCGCTCTGACGCTGAAACGGCTGTTTGGTTTTCTGTAGCTTATTCTTTGACTTTGCTGTTGATTTCCTCCTCTAAGCTTTCCCTGCATCCACATATTCACTTTATATTAATCTCGATTCAAGTGACCATTTTTTTCACCAACACATAAGCCAAATTGAGAACAACGAATTGAAAGAATTAAGTAAAGGTCAAATCCAAAGGAATGAATGAAAAACAAGTAATGAAAGATATTCATTCTGTTCTCAAGTAGCTAAAGAAGATAAAACGTAAGATGATAAACATCAAATGGTAAGTAAGCATTTTTCACCAACGCAGAAGCCAAATTGAGAAAAGCCCTCACCTGACGGGAAGAGCAGAGGACGGAGGCGGACGAGAGAGCGTTCGAGGACGCCATTACAGACCGTAACGTAGAGGTTTTCGTGGAACGCTCTGGATTGTGGATAAGGAAATTGTTACTACTGTTCAGTGAAGGGGGTTAGGGTTTAGATTATTTTTTTGAAAATCCGCACCTATTTCGTTTTTGCCAAGGCCTGTTTGTTTCACTGTTTATGGTCCAAAACGGATAACCATTTTCATTTAAAAAAAAAAATTGGAATTTCAAATTTATGGTCTTATAGGTGTCAAAACGGATTAAAACACGCTTAGGTTCAATGCAGACTGCCATGAAACAGATTTGGACAAAAATAATTATGTCTATAAAAGGCGAATCTCACGGGTTGATCTATTACGAACAGTAGATGTAAAGGGTTTTTGTCTGTAAGTTGATGGGTCAATCCGCAGACTACTAATTTCAATAAAAAGTAATTAAAATAAATAATTTTACATATTTAATAAATTATAATATATCTTATATGTAATAAAACATAAAATTTTAGTGTATAAAATTAAAATACTTATAAAATATATATAAATGTATTTATATTATCTTTCAACTGAATTAAGTTACTAAATTTGAAATTTATATATTTTTATTATAATTTTTACATAATCTAAATATAAATAATTTTTCTGCAAGCCAACTCGCTAAACTAAAAAATTCGCGGCGCGAACTTGGACAATGTATTAATAATCCGCTAGTTTTACGGGTCAACTAGCCATGGGTTAGAATATTTTTAATCCGTTGCAAGGGAGGAGGGGGGGGGGGCAAATGAACGCGGATAAGCCCATTTTGATATTTGAGATTAGGTTTTAGTTATTTAAATCAGCATTTAACTCGCACTATGCACGGTGTTATGTTTTTACAAAATTAGTAACTTTAATATAATGTAACTTAGTAACTTTAATATAATGTAACTTTTGAATAATTTTTTTTTTATTATTATAAGATAAATACTTTTATAATGGTGTGTATTTTGATTTAGTGTCATATCACGATAATTGTTGTTGTATATATATATATATTATTTATGATGTAAATTTCAGTTAGCTAAATAATTATTTGTAAAAATGACATAACTATATATATATATATATATATATATAACTACATAAGTTATTGCTCTTTAGTTTTAGGAAAATATTCAAAAATCATCTATTTAATTAAACTCAAAATATGATATACATATATATAATGTAAGATAAAATTTAATTATCATGATTGATTTTGTATGATGAACTATTTAATTAAACTAAACAATTTTTGTAGTTATATTTTAAATTATAAGCAACATAAAACTTACCATTAACTATGCAATTAAAATTTAAAAAGTATGTATTAACTATATCAAACTATTTTAAAGGATCTTGTTTAATTCATCGTACAACAAATTATAAGATTTGTATATTCGATCTATGAAAAATAATAATCTTAGAAGTAACAATTCTAACCCGCAACATACTATATTTTTCTAAATGATTTCTTATAGTTGANTTATTATTATTATTATTATTATTATTATTATTATTATTATTATTGGTGTGTTATGTTTTGAGTAGTATATATATATATATATATATATATCAAAAGCATATTTAAATCATCCAAATGTATATAAAATATTTTGATATTCAGCTTATGAAGTACCATGATCTTAAAAACATTGATCATAACCTCTCAATAACATAATTTTATAATGACTTCATATATGTATATATATATATATATATATATATAATTAAATTTTACTAT
>OVAV01001167.1:0-14180 GCA_900406375.1 Iberis amara | reverse complement strand
TAAATAAAATGGAGTTGAATTAAGAAAATTTATTTAAGACAAAATTAGGTAAGAGAATAGTTTTTTCTTCTTATTTAATTTGTTAAATAGATAGTTATTTTAGTTTATGAGGTTAATATTTTCATTGTAAAAGAAAACTCCAACCTATTAATTATTTATAGCTCAATTTATATTTAAATTTTTAAATAATTGTTTTTAAAATCAAACTTATCCTAGAAACAAAAAGGACCTACAATGTTCCATAGAATAGTGCCATCAAGGAAAAATAAAAAACTTTTCCAAACCGTTTGGATCGGTCGTCGGCGGCTCACTCAGCGCCGGCCCGCCTCTTTTCGTCCTTTTTAGTCTTTATTTCGGCTCGGCAAAGTGAGGAGAAAAGGAGCTCTCTCGTGATGAAACGGTCGAGTTGGTGGTTTGATGCCTGCGTGGAGGGGTGGAGGTCTCGCCTCCGAGCTAGTGTGGCCAATGGTGTACGACAACTGTCCACAAAGCTTTCGGAGGTTGTCGGTCTTCATTTTCCTGTTTCTCTCTCCAACCATCCCCATAGTCTCGCTCTGTTGCCTCGACTTCTAGCGTCTTGGGCCTCTCGTTCATGGTTTTCCCTCTCAACCAATATAGATCATGTTCGGGTGGTAAGGTTTGAGTGATTGGGTTAGGTGGGGTAGTTCATAAGTTCCAGTTGTAAGGCTTTGTTCTTGGTTTGTTTGAGTGGGTTTGTTTGTGGTTTTTAGCTTGTTTATGCCTTATCTATTGTCGCTTTAGTCTAGTGTTTGTTTTCTTTTGAAATTTGCTTATGGTTTAGGTTCTTTTTGTTCTATGATCGACTTTTTTCGGATCGGTCTTTCATCCATGTGATGAGCCAGGTAGCGGCTGTCTTTAACTTCTTTTGCTTGAACAAAGGGTCAGGTTTAGGTCAAGACCTAACGGATTCATGCATTCATCTTTTTGAGTGTTGATCTCTTTTGATGTCTCCGATTGTGGCATCTTCAACAATTTCCAATCCTTTGTAGAGGACTCATTTTGTCTCTTTCACAAATGCAAGGTTTCCAGTTAGAAAGTCCAACGATTCTCAGTGAGGACTCGCAATAGTCTTTTATTAGGGTGTCCGGTAGATTCAGCTTGGCCTTCTTGCTTTGGAATTCGTCTTTTGCTCGTGGAAGTCAAGATTTTGATTTTGAGCATGCAAAGATCTAACTTCAATTTAGTTGTTCTTAAGTGTTTTATGTTGTTTGGATATTTTCTTTTTAACTTCTAGTATGTCGGATATAGTTTCCCAAAATTTTGGGTGCATTTAGCGGTAGATATTGTAAAAACAACGTTCGGTTGGTTAAGTAATTACTATTACAAAAAAATAATCAAATTTATCCATTTAACATCGATTGTGATTGGTGATTACATGCGGTTTTAACCCACTAAGATTCGCAAGTAATTCTTCAATGATTCATCTCACTTTTCTTTCGTATCATCACCAATTACATATTTACATATAATTTTTTTTTTGTTAAAGACCAATTACATATAGTTATAGTTATGCACTATTACGATATGCATATATCGTAGGATTTAGGAAACTTTTTTATAGTGAGTCAATCATATATTCAGTCATTTACATTCTTTGATATTCTTTAATTTGTTAATACTCTGTATATATGTTCTGGTTCATCGATGAAAGAAAGTGAGACAGTTTTTTCATTGACTCTGTAATTCCTTCATAAATTTTTTTTCTTTTCTGATTTTTTTCTTTCTCTTCTCTAATTCAATATGAAAACTACGAATCAAACCTCCACAACCGTTGAAGTAAAGAGAACGATTTCTCCTTATGATTTGACTGCAGCTGATAATCCTGGCGCAGTGATTTCGTATCCTTTTTTAAACAGATCGAAGTACGATGAGTGGGTTTGTGGACTCAAAGCGGCTCTCACATCGCGAAAGAAGTTTGGGTTCCTAGATGGAACTATCAAACGCCCCGATGACGGTTCTTCTGATTTAGAAGACTGGTACACGATTCAAGACTTGCTTGTTTCATGGATAAAGATGACGATTGATCCCAACATTAGATCAAACATCTCTCATCATGATGTTGCAAAGGATCTATGGGATCACCTGAAAAAACGATTCTCTGTCACCAATGGACCGAGAATTCAACAACTGAAATTTGAACTTGCGAATTGCAAACAAAGAGGTATCTCAATTGAGTCTTACTATGGAAAGCTCAATCGTGTATGGGATAATTTAGCAGCTTGCAAACCGGCTAGACTTTTCAAGTGTGGTCACTGTACCTATGATTTATCAACTCTTCACGAAAAATATCGTGACGAGGAAAAAGTTAATGACTTTCTTTGTGGTTTGGACGACTCTTATCACACTGTTCGATCAACGTTGGTGTCTCGGGTTCCACTTCCTTCCCTTGAAGAGGTCTATAACATCGTCAGGCAGGAAGAGGATCTCAAATTCAGTGATCGTAAGTCTGATGATCTAACTGAGATTTCTGCATATGCAGTCACCACCAACAGAGGTCGTCTTTTCTCCACTTGTTCCGCAGATAATGGCAAATCTGTTCTCTGCAGACACTGTCAAAAACCCGGACATTCTTCTGACAATTGCTTTGCTGTAATCGGGTACCCTGAGTGGTGGGGTGATCGCGCGAAATCCAGAACCTTGGCCACGAAGGTAAATCTTCACAACCTGCTCGTCTTTCCAAAGCTACTTTTTCCAATGTTGTTCATGTGCCTGATCATCCAAAACGGGAACACATCAACTACTAATCTCCGACAAGGATCGTGATGGAATTCAAGGCTCAAGTGACTTACAATGGAACTCGCAGCTTCGGTTAACACCACGGATTTGAAGTCATCGGTTTTATGGCATAGGCGAATGGGTCATCCATCTTTAAAAGTTGTTGCTTCGTTGAATGATATTTCTGTTGTTTCAGACAATTTCAATAAGTCATGTGATGTGTGTCATCGCGCGAAACAAACCCGAATTCCTTTTCCTTCTAGTTCCAATAAAACTTCTACAGTTTTTGAATTGGTACACTGTGATCTTTGGGGACCCTATCGCACACTCTCTTTTTCTGGTGCTCGTTATTTTTTAACTGTGGTTGATGATTTCTCAAGATTAGTTTGGTTGTTTTTACTCAAAGAAAAAACAGAAACTGCTCAACATTTAAAAGATTTCATTACAATGGCACATCGTCAATTTCAGAAATCTGTAAAATGTTTCAGAAGTGACAATGGCACTGAATTTACAAGTCTAACCAAATACCTACACAGTCAAGGTATTCTTCATGAAATTTCGTGTGTAGCTACTCCTCAACAGAACGGACGTGTGGAAAGAAAACACCGTCACATACTTAATGTTGCTCGTGTGCTTCGCTTCGAAGCTCAATTGTCGATTGACTTCTGGGGGGGAGTGTGTTTTAACAGCTGCATATTTGATTAATCGAACGCCTACTACAGTTCTTCGTGGTCTGACCCCGTATGAGAAACTCTATAATGCGAAACCTATCTATCATCACCTTCGGGTTTTCGGAAGTCTCTGTTATGCTCATACTCACAAAGGGGACAAGTTTGCTTCGCGAAGCCGAAAGTGCATATTCGTCGGATATCCTTATGGTCAAAAAGGTTAGCGGTTGTTTGATCTTGAAAGCCAGACTTTCTTTGTTTCTAGAGATGCAGTCTTCTATGAAGATGAATTTCCTTATGCCACTCCATCTTCATCGTTGCAGTCTGCTTCTGTTAATAAAGAAAATTCATTGTGGGCTCCAATACTCTTGGCCCAAATGTATCTGACGACATTGTTTCACCTTCACAATCTATTGGGCCTGTAGTAACAATTTCAAGCCCACCAACCTCATCTCCTCCATACCAGCATGCGTCTTCGACCTCTGACGTTGTCTCTATCGATACACTTGAATCAATCGACGCCGTTGCACCACCAACTCAATCGGAACTTCTTGGTCACGGTCAACGGCGTCGTCAACCACCTGTCACTCTAAGTAATTACGTAGTGAACACGGCCAAGACTTCACCTCTAACCTCTGAATATCCAATTGGTAATTTTGTTTCTTGCTCTCGATTTTCTCCATCACATCAGGCTTTTCTCGCAACGATTACATCCATGACAGAACCTCAATCTTTCGCTGCTGCTATGAAACAAGATATTTGGAGATAGGCTATGAGGCATGAAATTGAAGCTCTAGAACGAAATTCTACTTGGTCGCTTCAACCCTTACCTCCTGGAAAACGAGCTATTGGATCAAAGTGGGTCTTCAAGACAAAGCATCGTTCAGACGGATCGATCGAACGACACAAAGCCAGATTGGTTGCTCTTGGTAACAAGCATGTCAAAGGAATTGATTATGGGGAAACCTTCGCTCTTGTTGCTAAAATGGATACCGTACGTGTGTTTCTACAAGTTACAACAGGGAAAAACTGGCCGGTCCATCAGCTTGACGTTCATAACGCGCTTTTGCACGGACAACTGGATGATGAGGTGTACATGAAACCTCCTCCTGGATTTCACACTTCTAATCCCAATCTTGTGTGTCGGCTACACAAATCGATTTATGGTTTACGGCAAGCTCTAAGGTGTTGGTTTGAGAAGCTCACTCTTGCTCTCAAAGCCTACAGTTTCAAACAGTCTCTCTCTGACTACTCCCTGTTTCATTTCAATCGCCAAGGTATACACATCAATATTTTGATTTATGTGGATGATATGATTTTATCTGGAAATGATATGGCAGCCATGAGTAACTTCAAGAAATATTTATTCACTCAATTTCACATGAAAGATCTTGGTCCTCTCAAGTACTTTCTAGGAATTGAAGTGTCTCGTAGCCGCAAGGGATTTTATCTAAGCCAACGCAAGTACGCTCTGGAAATTGTCTATGAAACAGGTCTTTTGGGTGCAAAACCAGCTTCTTTTCCGCTTGAGTAGAATCACCACTTGGTCGTTTCAACATCACCTCTACTAGCTCACCCGGAAAGCTATCGTCGATTGATAGGTCGGCTAATTTATCTTGCTTTTACCAGACCTGATCTAGCATATTGTGTACACATTTTGGCATAATTTATGCAAGCACCGAGAGAGGACCATTGGCAAGCAGCTTTACGTACGGTTCGTTACTTGAAAGGAACTCCGGGACAAGGGGTTTTGATCAAGGCTGACAACAACTTCCAGATTACTGCATGGTGTGACTCGGATTGGGCTAGTTGTCCTCTTACTCGACGCTCTGTGTCTGGTTATGTGGTGCAAATTGGGACTTCCACTATTTCGTGGAAAACGAGAAAGCAAGAGACAATGAGTCTTTCCTCTGCAGAAGCGGAATATAGGGCAATGGCTTATGTCACCAAACATCTCCTATGGCTTAAACGTTTGCTTCTCTCCCTAGGTATTCCACATTCTCAAGCTATGAACTTATATTGTGATAGCAAATCGGCTATTCATATAGCGACAAATCCGGTATTTCATGAACGCACGAAGCATATCGAGAATGACTCTCACTTTGTTCGTGATGAAATTCAATCTGGAATCTTACTACCTATTCATGTGGACACCAAAACACAAATGGCAGACATCTTTACCAAGACTCTAGGTCGACAAGCTTTTTAAGACTTCAGGATCAAACTAGGCCTACAAGACTTGCATGCTCCAGTTTGAAGGAGGGTATTACGATATGCATATATCGTAGGATTTAGGAAACTTTCTTATAGTGAATCAATCATATATTTAGTCATTTACATTCTTTGATATTCTTTGATTTGTTAATACTATGTATATATGTTCTGGTTTATCGATGAAAGAAAGTGAGACAGTTTTTCTATTGACTCTGTAATTTTTTCATGCACTATTTATTTTGACTCAAACACCATTCATATAGTCTAATTTACAATCTAAAATACAGCAGTACACTATTTAGATATTTTCTGATTGTGATGATCATTCAACATTCATCACGCAAACACAATGATCAATTGAGATAAAAAGACAAAATAACACAGTTTTCAACTAACCAAAAGATATGATTTCATATTTTTCATCTAATAAGAATTATAAATTTTAATAAATAAATTTATTTAACTATCATATTAGAAAAATGAAGATTAATTGTTTATTGATAAAAATAATATTTTGGTTATTTAAAGCTATTTTTATCACTCAATAAGACAAAAACTACCTATTTAATCAATTAAAAAAATTAAGTTATTCTATTACCCATTAAAATGCAAAATATATTCAACCTACTAAATTACTCTTTCATAATGATATTGTCATAGAGAAATGACTACTTTTATATAATTTTCAAAAAGGATATTTTGTAAAACTTTAGTATTTTGTAAATTGTGGTGAATGGTGAAATGTGTATATGAATGATAAATTGTTCTTGTAAATAATAAATTGTAATATGAATGGCAAAATATTCGTGTGAGTGTAAATTGAATGTGTAGTGGTTGTGTGAATGGAGAATTGTTAGTATGAACATATTTTATTTTCTAAATTAAGAAAACAAAGTTATTTATTTTTAAATTTAAAAACCAAAATATCCACTTACAAAAATAATATTTGTCAATTATCACATATATATATATATATATATTTGTAAATTACAAAAATGTCACATAACATCTTATCTTATCTTTTGTTTTCATCTTTACTAAATACATATATATTTTACATATTAAAATAGCAAGAAAATAACGAAAACGTACAAAAATGATTTAAGAAAAGCGAATAGCATATCAAATGAAAAAGACATGGTAGTCGAAGTGATTCACACGAATCGACTTATAACAATATCTAATTTTATTTTATTCTGATTCTATCATCTACTAGGATTATCCTTTGGTTCATGTTTCTTCATATACATACAGAATACGTATATTCGTTGTTATATAAGAAAAACGTATTATTTCATCTAAAAAGTATTCTTTATAAAAATAAAAATAATATTTGTATAAATAATCTTATTTAAGTGGTTAAAATTTTATCTTTACATACTTTTTTATTAGAGTTGATTCTACCTAGTTGCGAAACTCTACATTAATTAAGATTATGAGCTTCCAACTCAAAATCAATTGACTGGATTGAATCATATCTTATTAGTTCATGTTCTTTTGAATTTATAATGTGAGATATTATATTTCTAATATGATCTCTCGAGATAATAGATTTCGTTAGCTATTAATTCCATACTGGTTTGGACAAAACTGATAAGAGCAATTTCGGATCGGACTATGAATCATATAAAGTTCTGATACCATGTTAGAATTATGAACTTCTAACTCAAAACCAATTCTTGATGAGTAAATTGATCCATAATATGCTCCTTCGAGACATTGGATTTTGTTAGCCGCTTGATAATATACTATAAGTATGAGCTTTTAACTCATAATCAATTGACAATGAATGAATTGATTCAAATTTTTTACACCTTCTGTTTTCTTATTAAGGATGTTTTAGATTTAAAATTTGTTTTTTTTAAGATAGATGTTTTAGATTTTCATTGTAACTTTAACTGCATATTGTAAATTTTAAAATACACTTAATAAAAACATTTGAATTTACTATATTGGTTTAAACTTGTGGAAAATTGTTTAATTTTAAAATTAATGTATTTATAATCAATAGTTAATGTGTCTTCTTAATATGTGTGCAAAACTTAAAACATACTCCCTCCGTTTCTAAATAGATGATGTTTTAGAGTTTTTACGTAGATTAAGGAAAACAAATTTTTATTTATTTTATGTCTTTCCAAGTGTTTTTACCTAAAACATCATCCTTTTAGAAACAAAACTAAATTATAAAACATCTTCCTTTTAGAAACGGATGGAGTATAACAATAAGAAACAGATGCAATATATATTAATACATATCATTTTGAATTTTCAATGTAAGATATTATATACTCTATAATTTCACATCTGATAATTTTGCATTAAAGGAATTTGATTGTAGTAATTGAAAAACTTTACATTATATTATTAATGAATTATAAATCGTATTTTATCGATTTAATTAGTGACAAAAAAATGTATTACTGTATAAAAGAAGTTTTTTTCTCTCTGTCAATTTAACAATATTTACTTTATTGTTGTTTGTTTATTTTAATGTTTGGTTTTACGTGCACCAGCTGGAGTTTTTATATTTATTTTCCCCTCAGATCGAGTGTTTTGTATTCTCTTCTCCTCCACATTGATTAAAGCTAAAGCTTTCATTGATGCTACTTCCCATTTACCCTTTCTCTCACTCTCACAGCTTTCTCGCCAATTTATAGATCTTTCCTCTGCTTCCATTTCTCAGAAGGTATCCTTCTCCAAATCTATCCGTTTTTTACGATTCGTGTCTTCCATTGATCGGATTTGACTTCGATTGAATCCGAGCTTTGTTATCCCTCCTCCTGTTTCTCTAGTTTTACTATTGGTTTTGGATCTTCTTCATCTAGCTATTGCCTGGATCGATCGAATCTCCATTTGTTAGTTTCAAAATTTCGAGATTAGGGTTCATACATGTTAGATTGCAAAACTTAATTCGTTTGTTTTGTTTATCATTTTTCTAATTCTCATAACTTAGATTACTTTTGAACCTATTGCGATTACGAATTTCTACAAGTTATGGATTCGGTGTGTTGAACAAATGTGTGATCTTAGGTTTTTGGTGTAGGCGGTAAAAGATGAGATAAAGTTGAAAGATCCCCAGATCTTGTATTAACTGCAATGTCGACGTCTTTGCAAACGATTGGTGCCATTAAGTCTTATCATCATCAAGCTCAGCATTTGGTTAAGAACTACCTCTTAGCCGATCCATTTATTCCTTACACTTCTATTCTTACCGGCATTTTCCTTTGCAAAGTGGTAAAGTCGGTTTCTTGTAACTTCTATGATTCTACATATCTAATAACAAGCTAGATCCTTGTGGCCAATCATGATCGTATGATTTCTTATTTTTGCAGGTCTATGATCTTTGTCACTTTATTAGCAACTCACATTCTAAGACTTATATCATCCTCACAAAGATTCAAAGAATTGAATGGAATAACCGGTTTGTGTTGATATGATTGTTAACTCTTTTCGTGTTGTGTCATGTGTCCATTTAAAGCTTAGGATTTTACATCGTTTGATTTTATGTGGCAGTGGTATTTCAACAGTTCACGCTATTTTTATCTCGGCTCTGTCGCTGTACTTTGTCTTCTGGTCCGACCTCTTTTCGGATAGGTGGCACAATGATCTTGTTGTTTTCCGAAGCTCACGACTTTCCTCTCTTGGTTTAGGGGTAAGAACTAATTTAAGTGGACCCAAAAGCTAATGTAGTCTTTGAGGAATTTTCAGCAATGATTAATATTAGTGGTTTTTTTTGCAGATATCTATTGGTTACTTCATTGCTGATCTTGGGATGATCTTCTGGAAATATCCATCTCTGGGTGGATTTGAGTATGTAAGTAACTGTCCTTGTCCAATCACTTGCTCTATAGACTTATTTCTCTCTTCAAAGATATGCAAATTACTCCCAAATAGTCAACCTGTTGATTTTTTCATATTTGGTTTATCTACTAGTAAACAAAACATGTGCATTGCTCAACAATTTCAATATGTATGGATAGCTAATGCTACAACTAGGATAAAGATTAACATTTTGATTTCAGATTGTGCATCATTCACTATCGGGGGTAGCAGTAGCCTACTCTCTGTTTTCTGGGGAAGGACAATTATATACATACATGGTCCTCATATCCGAGATTACAACCCCAGAGATCAATTTGAGATGGTACTTCACTTTTTTTTGCTTTTCCAGATCCCATACAACACCTTAAAATGTTCCCTCAGACAAAAAAAAAAAAAGCTGATTATCTAGGGCGTCTTATGAAGGTACCTGGACACAGCTGGTATGAAGAAGTCAATGGCTTATGTTGTTAATGGTGTTTTCATCTTCTTGGTTTGGCTGGTACATAAGAAAAGTTATCAATGCTTGACTCATTTTGAAGCACATCATCTACATATTTACTTATCACTTTGATCTCAGGTTGCTAGAATTCTACTGTTCATATACATGTTTTATCATGTTTATCTCCACTATAACCAGGTAAAACTCCTTTTGTCAGCAATTCTCTTCACTATCTGGCGGTTTTATTGATTATCTCACAACCATTTTATGTACTTTGGTTTGTGATAGGTGATGAGGATGCACATCTTCGGTTACGTTCTGGTATTTGGTGTACCAGCTGCGCTTGGTGTAATGAACTTGTTATGGTTTGGTAAGATTGTGAGAGGGGTGAAGAAAACATTAGCAAAGAGATGTGAATGTTGAGATTGGTGAGTACTTCATCAGGTCATCTTCCTCTCTTTTTTCTTCTTCCCTTTGACATATCTCTGTCTCTTAGTGTAAGTAGTTTTTGTCTGATGGAGAAACGAGAAGAAACAAGAACAAAAATGATACTGATACGATCCTCTGACTCTGTAAATGATCAAAAATTCAACTCTACGTTTTTTCATTATACATTGTAACTCTATTTTCATTCTAGTAGTCTTGGCTCTAAACTCTAATTTAATTTCTGGTACGTTAGTCGTTTGACCGAATATCGGTAGAGTACTACCAAGATGATGAGAGCAAAAACAAGAAGAAACCATTTGTTAAGTGCTTCTCTGTTGGAACTCGATTGAAATTAGTTTGAATAAAAAATGTTTTGTCCAAAATTTGGCACTTGTGTAACATAAATTGGATAAATACATTTGATAGAGCCCAAACAAGATTGAAAATTTAAGGATTGATTTTACAAACCCCCAAACTTTGTACATTTATATTATTTTCTCTTGAATTTTGTAACTCATTAATATCCCTCTGAACTAACACAACTCTTTACTAGCCCCCCATCTATTCGATCTCATCGTTTTATCTCCTATGCAATTAAAAAACGAAAATTACGTTTAAATCTTTAAAAATCGCGATTAAAAATTGCTTTTTCGGGTTAATTAAAAACTGAATTACTGATATAAGCTAAACCAATCCCGGTTCAAATTATAATTTAACCCTTTTTAATTGTTTTAAAATAGCACGTGAAAAAAAAGTTAGGGTTGTCGCAATAGTTGCGGGCGATTGTTGCTGAAGGAGAATCTGGTAATGGCAAACGACGCCGGAGAGGATTTCTCAATGGTAGCGAGGAGAAGACACCAAGGACTCTCGAGCCGATGTTGGTGCGGAGCTCCCTTCGTCATGTACGTTTCGAAGACGGATGACAATCCATTCTGGCGATTCTACATATGTTAATCGGCCCTAAAGGTATGTTTTTCAGATTGAGGTAGTAATAAACAGTAGGAATATTTGAACTTGAAGTAGAAATATTTGGATTTTGATTAGGATTTGGATGTATTGTTAGGTAGAAATAAACAGTTTCTTGTAATGAATATTGATGGATTTTGAATCGAATTTTCATGTATTGTTAAGTAGAAAATGTACAAACCTGCAGACTTTGAATTGGATTCTACAGATTTTGAATCGAAGTGCTAGGTGTTGGTTTGTAAGTGTAAGATGAAATGGTTGTGGTTAAGTTTGTTTAGTTGTTTTGTTGTATAACTTTAAGAACTAGTAATATTATGGATTTGGTGTTTAATTAGTAATTTTAAGAATTAGTAAAATTACAAAGATATATGCAAGGCACTGGTTTTTGAGGTATGATCTTTAAAAGAAGTGATTTTTTTTTTGCTTATGTGGTGTGATATTGTGAAACAAAATTGCAGATCAAATCAATGCATAAGGAGGTTGAGAGAATGATGCAGGAAACAAGGTTAACATCTTTCAAGAGGTGACTGAAGGATTATAACTAAGGCTAGTCTCTTCCATTTAACTTTTGTTCCAAGTAAGTGAGCTAATCTGACTTATGAAGAAGAGGCTGCAAGGAAGAGGGAGAGAGAAAGAAAGAGAGAGAGAGAGAGAGAGAGCGCTCGAAGGCTGTTGTTGTAACTTGTGTAGATTTTTTTTGGGGGACTAATATAGAGATATATTAGATTCGTTTTCTATGGTCCAAACATTGGTGTACAGAGAAATTGTGCAATTCAAAATCTTGAACTTTTACCCACTAAAAGATTTTAAGAACTAGTAAAATCACACAATATCGGTCAAATATATAACATCTTATATGAATGCAGATACAACCAAATATAAGCTCTTTAAACCGAGTAATGATAAGTTTCTAAGAGACATTGTGTCTCAAAACCATTGTAATCGTAACACCAAGAACAAACAAAAACACCCGAGATAGCCCATGACAAAAGCAAAAAACAGAGAAATAATAGTAAAAATTCCTCATAACCAGAGACAAATTGTGACACAAAAACAACAAAGACTCAAACATGGCTTATTTGTGATGGTTGTGTAAGCTCTTAAGCTTGTGTAGTTGGTGCCTCACTTCCACTTGTAGATGTGTCCTGAGACATAACATAAAAATGAAATCAGGAACGCATTAAACATAATGTACATGCTACTATCTCAAAGCTTACATGTTTAGAGTCATCATAGCGAGGTCTTTTGCGTGGGTGAACCATGCAACCTGCTGCATTGTGACCTACTCCACCGCATGATTTACAGTGAATAATCCGTTCAACTCTACCTAATGACTGTGACTGTGATTGTGAAGGTTGTGGTTTCTTCTTTGGTGATTCGTTTTTTCCCTTCTTTCTTTCGAATTCAGTCTTCTTTTTCTTCTTCTTCCTACCCGGGAGCACATGTGCAGGTGGAGCAACCATCAAAGTGTAGTCACCAGTCATCCAAAATCGTGCACCCCTAACGGAAATTATTGGACTACTGTAGGTCTCCCTCCACATAAATGTTGAAAAGCATGCAAACACAAAATCTTCTACATTCAATTTCTGGTCGATGATAGCTCCATAAGCATGCTCACAAGGTATCCCAGTTAGCTGCCATTTTCCACAAGCACAAGTCTTCTTTGTTAGATTGACATGATAAGAAGTCCCTTTCAAATGTACCTCAAAGTGTCTGTAAGATGCTGTGTATGTCTTGCATTTGTCCGCATCATCTTTCATCGACACTAGTATGTCCTTCACATACTTAGTGAACTCGCCTTGGTAATTTTGTGCTTTTTTTATTCCTTTTACTTATCCTCTCCATCGCTTTTTTCTAATCATCTCAAGCATAGGGACTAAAGCCTTGGCTCTAGCTTTGGTGATGGATGCGTTGAATGACTCTGTTGCATTGTTATCAACGTTCTCACAACAATTCTTGGGATCAAAGAAAGATCTACATCATATTTTAGGCTTCTCTTTCAAGACATCATCATAAAGCGATGAGTTATAATCTTTAATCCTCTTCAAAGTGGCTTCAAAATCTGTCTCGTTGTAGCTCCAAGCAAGTCTCCAGACAAGAGGTTTCAACATGTCTTTATTTGCATTTTTTTTTCAAGTTGTCAATAATGTGTTTAACACATCTTCGATGTTCAACCTTTGGCAATTCCGCTTATAACACACTTATAAGGCCCTGCAAAATTAAAACGAGTGTAAGAAAACCAAGTCCCAACATTGAAACGAGTTTATATATTGATCATTGTAAAACAAGTTTTCTAAAATCAGTTAGAAACCAGTTTTCTCAAGATAGTAAAACAAAATATTGATTTACTGTATAAGTTTTTGTTTATTCTTGAAAGAATCTGCACCTGCAGCTAATACGGCCTGCATACATGAAATTACTTGCTTATATTTATGAGACGAAAGAACATTAAGTGACATTGTATAAACCACGAGGTTCTTAGTCAACTATATAGTTGGTAATCAACATATATTTAATCAACATTGCAACTCATTGTACACATTGGTACACGTACCGATTAAAATTAGATTTTAAGCTTAGTTTTATTAATAATATATTTGTAAATGAACCAGCTTTGTTGAAGTAAAATCTTATTTATATTTTAAGCGTATTTTAAGTAAAATCTTATTTATATTAAACAAATAAAAACTAACCTTTGAACTATCAGAAATCATGGCATATCCTTCCCCAAAACCGAGAATTAAATCAGATTTAAACTGTTTGATGAACCATAACCAATTATCCGCATTTTCACTCTGAACAATAACCCAAGCAATAGAATATATCTGATTATTTGCATCATGACCTACAGCACCAAGTAATACTCGTTTCGTGTACACCTTAAGAAATGTGCCGTCAAGACCAATGAC
>OVAV01001166.1:0-14180 GCA_900406375.1 Iberis amara | reverse complement strand
GTATGAATGGAACCACTAATAGGCGGGACGTTTTTGTTTTCGCGGGGCGGGTAAAACTTTTTCACCATTCAACCAATTACGTGCATTCAATTATTTATATAGTAAAATATTACAAACACTGTTGCGGTGCAAAATTACTTTACAAAATAGACAAAGGGTCCGAATGGTGATAGCGGGACAAGCGGTGCAGGACAAAAGAAAAAGCGGGACGGTACAAAAAAGTGCGGTGCGGGCTGACAAATTAGTGGGACGGAACAAGTGCGGTTTTCCAAAAATTAGTGGGACGGGACAATGTTTGAATGGTGAATAAAACAAATAGCGGTACCAATAGTGTAACACATATAATTAAAATTAATAAATTAAAATACATTTCATTAAATATTATTTAATGAAGACGGATAAATTTGATATATTCAAAATTTTATAAACCTATAATATAGTTTCTATTAAAATTTATTAACGGGAATCTAAAAATTTATTTAATTTTTAATCATAAGAAAATTATTGTTGTTGATAGTATTTTAAATAAGGGTGGACATTCGGATTCACGGTTCTATTACGGTTTTATAAAAAAAAAACTAAAATCGTTTGAACCCATTTATGTGTATATATAATAAAATTATTATTTATTTTTGTGAAGTTTTTTTAGTTTGGATAGTTCATTTTAATAAAATTGTTATTTATTTTTGGTGGTATTTTTGAGAATTGCCCATTTTTATTTGTCTTGCAAATTTTTATCGATTAATCATTAAAATATACAAATAAATGAATTTAAAATTTAAAATTATAAATATATAAATGCATGGATGTTCTCATTTTCTTATAAAATTGTGTATTGCATATGTTTGTAAGTTCGAGTATTCAGTTCGGTATGGTTCTTTCTAGTTTTGGGTAAATTGAATATTGGAAAAATATATATTTAGCTAATATTTTGTAATTTAAATATATGTTTGGATAATTTAATAATTCAGTTCGGTTTTGGAGTCAAATATTTCAGTTCGATTCGATTATTTTGTCCATTCTTACTATTGTATATATTTATTTTTCGTTCAAATTTTTTTTATATAGATATGTTCTGTATATAAAAAATATGTTATCAAAAGATTATGCTTTAACTAACACATACAAATTATTATAAAATTTTAGTTTAGTATTATTATACAAGATTAAGATAATGTTTACCAAAAAAAGAAAGATAAAAAAATGGCTTAAAGGATTCCGCACCTCACCCGCTCTATTTTACTTGTTTTTGATCCGCCCGCACTATCTTTTTTGTTATCAAAGGAAACATCACTTTTCTAAAAAAAATTCTCCCGCACATCTTTTGATAATTATGCATCACATTTTTCACTTTTGTTATGAATGGTGACATGTTACAAATAAAGCCCGCTCCTGAAATCCGCTTTTATAGTCTCCCATTCACACACAAAAGTTGTACCGCATCAACCAACGTGTGTATTCCATGGAAAAACGCAACAGTGGTTGGTTTTCCTTTTTTTCTTAGCTATTTTCCTCGTGGAATTCCTATAAGACCACCATCATTGGAGTTTCTAAGATGATTTTAAGACGATTTCTTAGCTATTTAAAATGAAAAAATAAATAAAAAATGAATAAATTATTAAAAACCATTTTTAGTTAAGTGTTTTAAGAACACATAAAAAACCTATGTGTATCATTTTGTGATTGGCTGATTTAAAATTTTTTTTTTACAACTCTCTCTTGAAAAACAAGAACAAAAACAAAACCCCTTGATTTTTGACAAATGGAGAAACAATTTGGTTTAAGATTTTTAAATTTTTGAATCAAAAACTTAAATATAAAAAGAGATTAAAAATGAATTAATAAATTTTAGTGAGTTTCTCCATTGGAGATGCTCTAAAATGATAGTAGTAGTTGTTTTCTCACTTGTAAAAGCGTAATATATTCGGGAGTCCAAGTGTCCAACACATACAAGCATTATATATAAACCGTTATATAGACCTCTGAAAATTAACCGAAGTTAATTCCTTGCGCTAGAGGTAACTCGTCCCCATAGTTGATCGTACTGTCAAAAAATTAACCCATCAAAAACCAATCCCATAAAAACTGGAAATTTGATAAGTTAAGATATTTACATACCAAGTGGATCGACGCATGTACTGTTTCCATGAGTCACTTCCTGCTTCACGACCACCTCCAGTCGCTTTCTCGCCTCCAAAAGCTCCACCTATCTCAGCTCCATTCGTCGGTATGTTCACATTCACTATTCCACAGTCACTTCCCATCGGTCTTGTAGTTAAAATCATCACACCCACAAAAACAGTTTCACTAATTTTAACACGAAAGATTCATACATTTTGTACTTTCTTATAATGGTACATACCCGATCCACTTGAAGATGTTTTCGGGTTTGCGAGTGAATATGGAGCTGCTTAGACCTTGAGGAACCGAGTTGTTTATAGCAACAGCTTCTTCAAATGACTGCCCACATAAAAAAAAAAATTTTAACATTTTTTGTAAAAAGCTGATGATTTAAGAGACTTTAGCTTATTTTACCTTAAACTTTAGAACATATAGAACCGGAGCAAATAGCTCTTCTTTAACAACATTAGCATCTGCTGATATCGCAATTATTGTTGGCTCCACAAAGTTTCCTTCACGTTCGATTCCTTTACCGCCTGTTAGTATTTTACCACCCTGTAATTGCAAAAGGTTTCAACTTTTAAGTGACCGTTGAAAAGGTTAAAGTTTATTAAAGATTCATGATTATGATTATGATTATGCACCAACGAATAGAAAATTGAGGTACTTGCCTGGGATTTGATGACTTCGATGCCTTTCTCAAAGCTCTTCTTTGATTCAGGAGTATGCAATGGTCCTAACAATGTCCCTTTCTCAAGAGGATCACCGATTTTGACTTGTTTGTACGATGTAAGTAGTTGCTCTACTACTTTTTCATAGACACTCTCATGCAGAAGCTTTGAAAGACAATCACAACATGTTCAGCATTTAACAAGAAGAACACAAACAGAAACAAAGCAACAAGGAGAATAGATGTGGTTACCAGCCTACGGCAAGTTGTGCAACGTTGACCAGCGGTTCCAACCGCAGCAAAGAGAACAGATCGAGCCGCTAACTGTATGTCAGCGTCATCCATGACTATAATTGCATTGTTTCCACTTAATTCAAGCAACGTTTTGCCAGATCTTGCACTCACTGTTTGTTGTACCATTAAGCCCACCTATGCATAATAAAAAAATTCAGAGACAAGACAATGACAGCAAAAAGTAGGCTCAGTGTGTTTGGATGGGTAGCGGATTATTAGTAGAAGGAAGTACCTTTGAGCTTCCAGTAAAGGATACTAAAGGAATGCGTGTGTCTTTGGCTATAGCTTCACCAATTTCAGCACCACCACACATGGCCGTAAAAATGGCACCAGGTAAATTGTTCTTCTCTAAAACTTTAGCCACTAGCTTCGTCATTGCAATAGTTATCAATGGTGTAGTTGGGGCACCTTTCCTGTGAAATAACTACACTTATCAAAATCAAAGAAATTTTCTTTGTCAAGACTAATCTTATGTCACTACTATGCAATGTCTCAGAAATATGTCGTTAAGCAAAAACATTTATGCAACAACATTGGGGATTAGGTAGACAGCTTCTTGTAGTAATTTTAACCTCCTACAGGAACTACTAGGTGAACCTCAAAGCTCAATTCAGACTCAAAGTCAGTTATTTACCAGACTACACAGTTTCCACAGACCAGTGCAATACAAGCATTCCAACCTGCAACATCACAAAATTGTCAATAATAATCCGAGAAAGGAAAGCAGAAGCACAAACTTATCCATATTGCGTTATCAGCTACGAAACTTCTCAGTATAGCTAAATCAAAATGAGGCAAATCTAGATGCCGCGATAAGATTAGCTGTAACCTATTCTAGTGTGTCCAATTTCATGTGGGAATCAGATACTAAAATCACAGAGCTATGAAAGAAGCATAGCAGAGTTTCATGAGCAATTTCACAAGACACAGTAAGTAGTAAGATAACAATCTTATATTGTTCTTCTGTTTGTGAGGCGCAATCATGTAAAGATTTCAAATTGGAGATAAAACTTACCAAGAACTGCACATGGAAAGTTAAAAGCTGTAATCACACCAACTATGCCAAGCGGATTCCACATCTGCATTACAATAGTCAAGAAGAATGATCATCATTACATCGTAAGAAAAGTAAGCTAGACAACTTGAATGAAGACAAACTCGTCACACACCTCCAGCATCATGTGATTTGGGCCTGCAACAAATAAACCGTATGAGTTTACAGTTTTAGCAAGTTCAGGCACCTTTTAGTAGAATTTTTCTAGCTATATTATTAATCAAAGAATAGATTTCTTATTTGAGCTTTATAGACGATTGTTATTAAAAGTCAGAACTCACGTTCCGAAGGTATGACCGATCCATTGAGTTGTCGGCTCAGACCAACAGCAAAATCACACATGTCAATTACTTCCTGCAAAAGTTGCACAAAGCGTGTTAAGTTTCATATGCTACTTTTCAGTAAAAAGGGTCACAAAGTTTTCAGTAGCAACTGGTTGCTGGTATTTAAAAGCAGCTTGCCTAAATGTAACAGTGAAGATAAACTATGTTTTGACGACTATACATACTTGAACTTCTCCAATTCCTTCAGCAAGGATCTTTCCCATTTCAAGTGAAAGAAGTCGGCCAAGATAGTCAAGTTTGGATCTGAGTGCATCTCCAATTTGTCTAACAATATCACCTCTCTTTGGAGCAGGAACCTGATGAGAAAGTACTTTGTGAGCTATTTGCTTGAAAATTTTAAGCAATTCGATTAGTGAAATTAGTAATCAACCTGCATCCATATTTTTGCTGCTTCATCGCAAGCTTTTAAACCATTTTCATAATCTTCTAGAGAAGCTTCAACAACTTGGGCAATTGGCTGAATCAGTCGAAGAAAAAAAGTGATTATAGAGCACACTAGTCACTATCGTAAGTAGACCCATTCCATATGATTGACAGGAAGAGAAAACGTTTCACATCATGGAATCATTATTCAACCAGATTAGAAAGTAATTTTGTCAGCAAGAACAAGAATAATTTGGCCCCAATTCACCCATAATTGTCTTTCAAAATTTTCAGGAATGCGTTTAAAAACCTGATTGTTAGCAGGATTCAAAGTAGAAACAACAGGTCCGTTTCCTTGCCATTTGCCACCAACGTAATTCCCCAAGTTATGAGAAGTTAACCCAATCTCACTCAGAAACTCGTACTCTTTGTTATCAGAACCCATCTCTGCGAAATCGCACCCGGTAGATCAAAAATACATGGATCAAAGAGTAGCAGAAAGTAGATTCATATACAAAACCAAAAAGAAAAAAATCAACAATCCAGAACTTCAACAAAGCTTTACCTAGAATAGGAACAAAGAAATCACCTAGTTTTATGGATCGAATCGTAGAATGGAGAGTTTCCAAATAAAGAGAGAGAAAGAGAGACGTGTACGTTCTTGGAAAAAGCGAAAGACAGTGATAAGATTGAAGATGAAAGCTGAGATGCTGACTCCATCTTTTTCTGGCTTCACTCGTACTATAATATTATTGTTTCTTACTTCTAACACGTGTCCCATGATCTCGTTTCCGGGTCAGAATAAACCCGTATAGGATCCAAATCAATCAAGTCAAGAATCCGACTCCGATGTAATGGATCCGAATCCGTCTGATCCAAAATCGCAATCCCTAGGGTTTCAAAAAAAAAAATTTGTTTGATTGAAAGCTATGCCCCTTCCATTGTTCGTATACAGGTAACTTGTGTTGATAGAATACAAGGTCCGAATTTCGAGAATGAGAGCTGTGAATTCTCTGTATAGCTCGAGCAATCCCAAATTTCGAGGCATATTCAGTGGGCTTTGCGCTTTAATCCTCTTCTTCTTCTTCTTCTTCTTCTCTGATCAGAGCGTTATTATACTCAGGAAGCCATTGATAAAGAATCTGTCTTTCGTTGATGATAGTGGTGGAGGATTGGTTTCTGAAGGTAATAGATTTAGTCAGTTTCGTAGACTTATAAGCGAAGTTGGAAAGAATAGTACTGTATTGTGCTCTGAGTTACATGAACACAGAGGTTATGCTGATCAATGTGAGTTTTTGAGATCAAACCCGGTTTGCTCTCCAGATGGGTTCTTTGATTACCTCAAATTCTTTTACTGCACCTGCAGAGATTTTAAAATCTTGGGTTATATTGTGTTAAGTGTTTGGCTTGTTGCTTTGTTTTATCTGTTGGGTAATACTGCTGCTGATTACTTTTGTTGTTCATTGGAGAAACTTTCAAAGCTTTTGAGATTGCCTCCAACTGTTGCTGGTGTTACTTTACTTCCACTTGGTAATGGAGCTCCTGATGTGTTTGCAAGTATAGCTGCTTTTGTTGGCTCAGACAAAGGCGAAGTTGGTCTTAACAGTGTCTTGGGTGGTGCTATGTTTGTAACTTGTGTTGTTGTTGGGATTGTTTCGCTTTGTGTTGCTGATAAAGAAGTCAAGATTGATAAGAAATGTTTCATCAGAGACTTGTGTTTCTTCCTTTTCACATTGGTATCTTTGATGATGATTTTAATGGTGGGTAAAGTCACCGTAGGTATAGCCATTGCTTTTGTCTCCATCTATGTGCTTTACGCTTGTCTAGTAGCTGCAAATGAGATTTTAAGGAAACATTCTACGAGGTTGAAACTTGATTCTGTTACACCTTTGCTCCCAATGCAAGGAAGTGTGTTCTTCTCAAGTGTTGAAGAGGATATTCCTATGTACAGCCCGTTGCTAGAACTTGACACTGAGGAAGGTCCACCTCGGTTACATGATTCTCTACCACAGTGGATGTGGGCTACAAATTTCGCCATTTATTCAAACCATTTATCAAAATCAAATGTATACGATGAAGAAAGGCTTCCATGGGGATGGACTAAAGATGGTGGAGATGTTGAGAGCTCGTTATGTTGTAAAATCACGTCCTTATTGGAAACTCCGCTGACTGTTCCTAGACGATTGACAATCCCTTTGATCGAGGAAGATAGCTGGTCAAAGCCATATGCTGTAGCAAGTGTTTCGTTGGCTCCTGTCCTACTTTCATTGCTTTGGAGCAGTCAAGATGGTGCAAGTCTTCAAGCTCGCATTGTGGCTTATTCTATGGGTGTTACCATTGGATCTACTCTTGGATTTCTCGCATACAAAAACACAAAATCTGATCATCCACCTCAAAGATTCTTAATTCCATGGGTACTTGGTGGATTCATCATGAGCATTGTATGGTTCTACATGATTGCAAACGAATTGGTTGCACTTTTAGTGACATTTGGTGGAATCTATGGAATCAACCCGTCAATACTCGGTCTAACTGTACTGGCTTGGGGAAACTCAATGGGTGACTTAGTGTCAAACATTGCATTGTCGATGAACGGTGGAGATGGTATACAAATCGCTTTATCCGGTTGCTATGCAGGCCCAATGTTCAACACGCTTGTTGGATTAGGTATGTCAATGCTTCTAGGGGCTTGGTCGAAGAGCCCAGAGACTTACATGATCCCAAAAGATAATAGCTTGTTCTACACGCTAGGGTTTGTCATATGTGGATTGGTATGGGCTCTTGTGATGCTTCCACGCAACGGGATGAGACCGAACAAAGTGATGGGGATTGGTCTGATCACACTGTATCTGATATTCATCACTTTCAGACTCAGCTCGGCTGTGGGATTCATACCTTGGGCTTCTTAAAAACCTAATTGTAACGAGGCGTAGCGATTTTTAAGCTGCGATAAAGATTTTTATTCGTCTGTCTAAATCAGCTTATTGTATAGAGAAAGCCACTACGGCTTAAGAACGTCTTTGTTTGTATGAGTTATGACATATTGACATGTAACTGATGATGAATATAAGCCATTGGATCTAGCTAGGTCCTTGTGGTTGAACTCGATCGAGTGGGCCTAGATATTAATAGGCCGACTTTGTCAACTCAATAGTATTGTCCGACATGGTTCGTTCTTTGCCGCTTGTATTTTTAGATTTTAGATGGTTCTAGGTGAACTAAGAAAATCTGTGCGATTTGTTTTAATTTTTTGTAGTTTCATCTAAAAGTATAAGATTTGAATTTTTATGCTATTAACTAGGGCAATAGGGGAAAGGCTCTTCAAAATGGATAAATCGAATGAAATCGAATCGAACCAAAATAAAATGAGATGGATAGATATTGGATATTTTTTATAGACCGTATGAATGTTGTTTCATAGAATTTGCAGGATTCGGATATGGTTTGGTTTTAATTAAATAAACCGATTAAATTGTATAATCCAAAGCTTTTTAATATAAGAAAATATTAATAATTATATATATATATATAATATTAATAATTATATATATATATATATATGATTAGTATACAATGATATAATGTTATATTTATTAATATATCGTTTACTTAATTTTGAGCCAATTATAAGGATATTTAATATTAATTAGTTAATTAATTAGTTAAATCAATTGTAACTTGTTAAAGACTTCCTAGATTGTTTCATTATAAAATTTATCATCATTTTCATCTAGGTTTTATAACTTTTTTTTACAAAGGAATAACCCTCATAAACTTAAAAGTGATATTGTCAATCTAATCTAAATTTTATAAGCATCATCAGAAATTTATGTAGAATCTTTAGATAATTTGCACTTATGTACTAAATATAGCTATATTTCATCTCACAATATCTAATAACATGGCATATGGGTTTTCTGTGCTTCTAGTTTTAAACTAATTTTTAAATAAGAATGATCAATTCCTCTAATGGATTCATCCTTCATCGCTTATAACTTCTTAACTAGTTACTTTTCTTTATATTTAGCTATGCTTTATCGTTTATGTATGCTATTAATTAGTTGCTTTTTTAATTACCTCATGAATCATGACAAATATATTTTGATGTAGATGGAAGATAATAACAAAACGGGAGATAATGACACTAGTGATCCATAAAGGAAACAACCAACTGAGAACGAGTTTTTGCCAAAACCAAAAAAGCAATATGATACTGGCTCGGAGATATGGAATCACTTCACCAAGTCTGAAAGCGAAGGAAAAAAAAGGTTATGTGCAACTACTGCAACACACTCCTTAAATACGAATCAAAATATGGGACCAGTGTTTTGTGGAATCATAAAAAGTATGCAAAGCATACAAATCATTTGTTGAGTCTAATACTCAAAAGTTGTTAGCTAGAAGTAATGGAGATGGTCAGATTGTTGCAAAAGCTTTCAATAAAAATGCTTGTAGAAGAGCGCTCGATAAGATTATTGTTTTAGATGAATTACCCTTTGCATTTGTGGAAGGTTCATGGTTCAAACACTTTTGTGAACTGTTATTCCTTTGTTTGAAATTTCTTCACAGACAACAATCACTAGGGACATCGTTGAAATGTACCAGCATGAGAAGACTTGTCTAAAGAGTTTATTTAGCAAGAATAAGCCAAGGTTTTGCTTAACTACAGATATATGGACAACATATACTACTATTGTTAGCTATATGATTATTAATGTTCACTTTATCGATGAAAGCTGGTGTTTGCAAAGAAAACCCATAAGCTTTAAACCTGTTCTAGATCATAAGGGGGAAACTATTGCAGATCTACCTAAGAGTGTTATGGTTGAGTGGGGGAACGAAAAGATTTTTATTATCACTCTTGACAATGCTTCTGGTAATGATAGTGCCATGAGACACTTGAAGAACAAACTAAACGGTTGGAGAGATGATGCATGATATTAGGAGGAGAGTTTATGCATGTCATTGTTGTGCTCATATTTTAAAATTGATCGTGAAAGATGGTTTAGAAAAAATCAGTGGTAGTGTAGCGGCTATTAAAAACGCAGTAAAATATGTTAGATCATATGATCATTGATTTAAATCGTTTCAAATGCTAGTGGGTATAGAACATAATGTTACTAGAGAAAGTTTGGTTTTGGATTACACTACAAGATGGAATTCGACTTACCTCATGTTGGTAGCAGCCCTCGTTTGGACTGTTGGCCAATGAAGACATACCGTACCATTCATATTTTCAGGAAGAAGAAAATGGAGAGAAAAGATAAGGGCTACCATCATACAAATATTAAGATAAAGCTTGTCGATTGGAACAATTTTTGGAGATTTTTTTATGAGTCAACATTGGCCTTTTCTGCTTTTAAAATAGTGACGTCTAATTCATGTTATGATGAGATATGCAGCATTGAGCAAGCTTGATTTAAATGAATGTAGACCATGATCCTCAAGTAAGAAATATGCCATTTCCGATGCAAGATAAATTTGACAAGTATTAGGATAGCTGTATAACATAAATACAATATTGATTGTTGCTAGTGTATTTGATTCACGCAACAAGATGATTTTTGCTACAGTTTGCTTTTAGAAGATGTATGGCAAAAAAAGTACATAGTACGTGAAAATGAAAGAAAAAGTCTTGAATCTTTTGGGTAGGTTATATAAAGCTTGTGCAATATCACAAAAGAAAAACATGGATCAGTCAAAAGAAAAAGAATTTGAGCATGCAGATAGTTTGGTTGCTAATACAAAGCCTAGTGGATCAAAAGGTGTTCGTCGTCGTTCAACAATATTTTCCACCATTTATCATCAAATGCAATGTAAGAACCAATGTGATGATGAGTTATCTAATAAATTAGAGATATACTTGATGGAAAAAGTTGAGGTAGAAACAACTAATACGTTGGGTTTAAAGTATGATATTCTTTCATGGTGGAGAGTCAATAATATAAAATTTTCTATTTTATCAGAAGTAGCCAAAGATGTTCTTGCAATTCATAGTGTTGCATCTGAATCAACTTTTAGTACAGATGGTCGAATTCTAGATTCGTATAGAAGTTGTTTGACTCCTTATATGGTAGAGGCATTGATCGTAACAAAAAAATGGATTCGAACAGACTTTCTGTCAGACATAAGTTTGAGCATCGAACAAATATTGCATGAACAAGAATACATTGGTTCTCTAGAAGAAGGTAATTCATGCATAATAGGCTTTCTCATTGTGCTAAGTCATGAATGGGGACTTTATATCTCACATATTTGTTGCCTTTGTAATCTCATGCAGGATACACATGATCACATATTTCTTCATTGCCCTTTCTCTGTTGCCATATGGCAGGAAATTCAAAGAAGATTAGGACAATCTATCTCCATCTTCGTCTTGTGGAATTCATTCACCTCCTAGCTCATGGGTAAGACCTACAGGCTTTCTTCTCTACTTAAGAAGCTTGTTTCTCATCAGACCACCTACTTATTTGGCGAGAACATAATCAACGGCTTCACCAAGAACCATCATCTAATCAAGATAACGTATTTAAGCTCTTGGACGGAGGCATTCGCGACACGCTCCTAGCTCACTTCCACAAGAAACAATGCAGAGGATTACTCTATCTTTGGTTTGCAAATCATCAATATAGTGTTACTCCCTCTGTTTTTAAATATAAGATTTTCAGAGTTTTCACATATATTAAAATAATTAGTTTGGCACCTTAATTGTATCATTTTTTCTCAAACCAATTTCCCACAACTTTAAATCAATAACAATTCAATAAATTCATTTTTCTCAATCAACATTTATTCATTTAATAACAAATTTGCATTAAAAATTTAAAACATCTTTTATTTTGAAACAAAAAAAATCTAGAAAATCCTTTAAAAAAAACAGAGGGAGTATGTTTTATCACTCACTTCAATAATAATTTAATTTTTTGGGATCATTTTGATGTATTCTCCTTTATGTAAAAACCCTTTTATTCCTTAGGTAATATAATTCACAATTTATCCCCCCCCAAAAAAAAAAATTTCGTGTTTAATATTCTGACAAATCAGACTACTTTTTCACTCGTAGTATTTCTTATAAACAATTTATAACGTATTGAAGAGAAAGTCGTAAACAATATCTATTCGATAGAAAGAGTTTGACCAATTAAATATTAACTAATATTTCTTAGTGCATTGATACACTCAAATTTTTAAGTAAATGTATAATTGCATGTGAATAACACAAATCGCACTAACACAAGAGGAGTCGAATCCACATAAACCAAGAGCGAATAACTAATAGTTAAAGATTTGATTCTAGCTAAAACATAAATATTGTTGTTTATTTTGTTTTCTAAAATGTAAATGAAAGCAACAAATTTGACGATGTAATCTTATGAAATAAAAGCGTTAAACTTTAGGAAAATATATGTGAACTGCATTGACAAATAATTTACAAGATAGGAAAATCTATATAAAAAAAAAACCATTCTCGATTCAGACACAATTTTAAATCAATTTCTTTTCATAGTATTGATTCTTTATAAACTATAGTATTGAAAAGTTCATTGTCGTTGATTTCAAATACTTTAATCATGCATTAAAATTAAGGTTTGATATGTCATATAATACATTAAACATCATATTTTCGCATGTTAAAGACATTCTATTCATCTAGATTATGTCAAAAATTTTAAACAATTTTTTTTTGCATTTAACAAACTAAATTCATGAACTATATAATTAGACTAATTCAAACATTATAATTGAAACTATATGAAGAATCTATTGATTAATTTCAAATCTAGAAACCCTAGTTGTCAAAATCAAATTTCTCTGACAAATCCTAAAGTCTAAATGGAGAACAACTCAGATATGGTAATAAAAACAAAAATTATAGACGAATTGCATAAAGAAATCAATTGCATAAAACCAAATAAAGAGTGTTCAAAATCTTCTCCAAAATTAATATAAAGTTGGAATCTCGTCTCGCTCAAAACTCTCAAAACCATAATGAAATAGAAACGTAATAAAATTAAGACGTAAAAGAAAAATACCAAACTTAATTTTTGATGTATCTTTGCGCGCGTGAGACGAGTCGATCTATCTAGGGCCTTCGTAGCTTCTGTGATCATGTAGCGATTGATCTTGAATAGTTCTAAACTGATTGATTCCATCACTCGATCGATTCACATTTTGGTTCGTAAAACTCAAATCGATTGATCCAAGTGGATACACCAGGTCAAGTTTTGCCTTCCCTCTTAAATTTAATATTTTTCATGCATTAAACACTCATTTTACTTTGATCCGGCCCAAATACCTGAAGTACCTGAAAAGACACAAAAACATTAAGAACCATTCATAAGACTCTTCGAAAAAGATGAAAATACTTATATAAAAAGCGTTAAAACCGAGTTATATCAAAACATCTCTAAAATGATATGTCATTTTAGTGTTTAAATATGTTATTTAAATTGACAACTTCAATTTACTAACAAACCTATTGAATTGTTATTGTTTGCAATTTATCTGAAAATTGTCGCTTGACTGACAATTAAAAAAGAAAAACTGAAAATTCTCTCTAGAATTGCTGGTGACTACTTAATTAACAACAATATGTATTATACTTGTTATTGGCAAGAAACTACGAAATAAATGGGTTTGTAAAGTATCCAGGGGCATTCTTTTAACTTTATTCAAATCTATATTCTTATTTTTAATATATATCTGCTCTCAACTTATATTATTTTTTTGGTGAATGGTTTACATATTTGAGGTTCACATAAGACACACATATAGTAAGCAATAGTGATCCATGTATATGTATTCTCTCGCGTTTAAAACAAAATGGGTCCACAGAGCGATGTAAGTATGTGCCGTCTTGGAGACAAAGGCGTAAGGATAGTCTTGTCGTACGAGCTTATCTGCACTCCTTTAGATATTTATATTCTCTCTTCGCTTGAAATAAACATATTACCTCATAGCTTATGTCATTGGAAACTTTTATTGGTAGTATTAATAAGGGTCAATTAGGTGGAAAACCATTAGTAGAGTGAATATTAAATATCTATACAATTGAGTGTATAATTAGTTTCTCGAGCAACAATATACACTCCTATCTCTCTTTCACCCATCTCTCTTTCTCTCTTTTTCTTTTTCATTTGTTTTAATTATTAATTTCCACCCTTTAATTCTTTTTACAAATAAACCATTTAAATTCAGTTAATCAAATCACAAAAACTTATACAAAAAACACATATTTTATTCTACATCTAACAATATTAAAATTATTTAAAGTAGATATATATATTATGAAAGGGTCGACGAATTTTTCCCTCCTCTACTATTGCTATTCCTC
>OVAV01001165.1:0-14181 GCA_900406375.1 Iberis amara | reverse complement strand
TATATATATATATATATATATATATATATATATCTTTTCAATTCTTACTACCGGAAAACATCTTATGAAAGGTGCTGCACCTATATGCAGAGAGCACCAGCTGGAAGAATACTAGAGTTTTCGATTCTTCACTTAGCAATGTCTGAAGTGGCAGTCCTTGGAACCAGACACCCAATTGTAATAAACGAGGTGTCTCTTTCTATCCTTTTCAGTTTGATTTGTAATGTGATAACCTAAGGACATTTGTCAAGGATAATTCAGCAACATCAACACCTCAAGGTTTAGAATTGAAGCAAAAAGTATCGGTTTAAGTTAGAACAGACCAGCATCTTCTTTCGAAAAGCAGAGGAAATAGCTCGTAGGAAAAGTTTTGATCTGATGATCTTATATTTAGACCGAGACACTCTCAGGAGAGATTATGTCCTTACCGGAAGCTTGCTTTTTGGTTCCCGAGACTGAATCTATATGTCCATTGCTATGAACACAACATGCTCAAGTCTTTATATATAGATTATGTAGTAGTTATGATGTTTATGTCTTTTTGTATCCTTCGTCATTTGTGGGCTNAATTCAAATTATATAAAGTAACGTGAACTATAAATTAATCTATCAATTTGTATATGTTTGTTGTTTTTAGGTACAGAATAAGAACACAAGAATCTACGAGATTTTTTAGAACATTGGCGTAGGTACAAATGCTAACTCCTTGAGCATCAGATACTTGTTTTCAAAATCATTGTCATTTGTCACTAGAATATAATTAATGTTTTAAAAAAACAACCAAACACAGTCACATAGACTCTACACAAGCTAAATGTGCTATTATAATTCAGTCGAATAAAAGTTGAGACATAGTTGAAGCTGTAGCTATAGATGCTAACTCCTTGAGCATCTTATACTTCTCATCCACACTCGTCGATTTAGGATTGAACGTTGCAGTCCTCAAACAAGCAGCATTGTTTAGGATATATGCTGCTATCTTCTTATCTCCTAGTCTCCCTCGGTACTCTTTCCACACAAAAGTCTCAAGACTATACAACAAACCTTCTGGAGTAAAACTAGGCGGCTTCCAACCACTTGGGGTTTCTTTGCCACAGTTGCCATTATGAATAGTTTCCTAAAACAAACATCGTTATCAGTCGATATTACTATGTAATTAAACAAGATATATAGAAGAAGATTACAAATATTACGTACATCGTTTAGTGTGAGAGTTTTTAGTTTTAGGGAATCTTGGAGCAAATGAGTAAGAAGATCCCACCAACCTTCAGTACTTGTCGACAAGTCCAGAGAAACAAGCTGATTGAAGACTATACCAGAAGGATGCATAGCCTGATTTATATAGACAATAAGATAAGTAAAAATATTAGGACAAAAATAATATACAATTATTCTAAAATTTGACATTACCTTTGAAACTGACAAATATAGCTTAAGGTGTTGCACAGAAGTAAGAGCTCTAAGAAACTTGTTAGGAACTTTCTGTTCAATTGCAATCGTTGCCTTGACCAACTCGGGCATATTCTCAATTTGACGAAAGTTGTAAACTACATAATCCGAAATGAAAAGATACTTCAAAGAAGGGGAATCAATCACATACCGACCACTTTTTGTAGATCGTGTGTCAGATATAGATAATCTTTGTAAGGAAGGCACAACGATCGCGACATCCTCTGTTGTGTCATCACTATGTCTATTCACAAACAATTCTTCAAGATTCGGACAACCGCTTAAAAGACGTGGTAGAGTGTCGTCTTTGTAATCAATAAGATCAAGGCGGAGAATTCTGAGAGACGGAAGATAAACGGAAGAAGGAACATTCAACAGAAGGTCATTGTCCAGTCTCAAGATCTCTAGTGCATCAGAGGTATAAAGGCTACTCGGTAAACTAGCAGGTCCAGAATCAGAACAGCCCATAAAAATTTTCAGTTCATGCACATGCCGACTAATTGCAATATCAATCCATAGTCTAATATCTATAGGGGAACAATCATCGTCGTTAATGTTCAGAGACAACTTCTTTAGAACTGGTGCCCTATTCAATAACAACGATTTGTAAACAAACTGCAAAAAGCTCTTATAGTCACCGGTATAACTACTATCATTGTACTTAAGTTTAGGCATTAGCATCCAAAGATTTCGCCATCTTTTGGACAAAAGACTTGTGCTCGCAACATCTGTTGTCTCAAGACAAGACAATATCCGCAAAAGCAAATCATCCGAGAGTTGACTGATTAGGTCCATCTAAAATCAATGTTGTGAATTCTAAAGATTTCAGACCAACTGTAAAATAAATGTCTTACGATTGAAGCCTGCAGATTAGAAAACCTAGAAGGGTTGAAGCAGAGTGGAGAGACTAATGATAAAACACAAATTAACAGTATATGGTGATCACAAGACCATCAAGATGACAATTTGGATTTTGGAGATAACCTCGGAGTTCGGTCCTGAAGTAAGATGAGTGAAGATTCACGAGCTTACTCGAAATTGAGCCAAAAAAATGGACTGTCTCGGATGGATAGTGTTTCCTAGAGTAATGAGAAGGATGGTTGAGTTTGACCAAGTAGGTGAATCTTCAAGGAATAGAGTAAAGAACCATAAAAGATGAATTAAATTTTTTGAGAGAAAGACTGAAGAAGAATACGAGGAGTTGCTTTGCGATGATGAAAGATACGGGTGCAATTTCAATTTATAACTGTAATGGGCCACAATGTGCAGGCTTTGACTACCTAGTCCACTAACACTATTTTGTTTTACCAATACTTTCAGGCGAGGAAGTGAAAGATGTCCCGTTGCCGAAGATAGATAAGTGCGGCCGATTAAGCAGCCTTCGTGCCGCCCACCCGCGAGCTCGCTCTGTATGTCTTTTATTTCTTCTCTTTGGTTCCTTCAACAATCCTCCCTCAACTAGTATTCGTTTTGTTGATCTTAATGGAACTGGAAATTTAGCTGAAAATGAAAATTCGCCTTTACTGAAATTGAAATAATCAGGTCATCTTTGGGGTCGGTTTGGTGGGACAAGATTAAGGCTCGATTTAGAGTTTCTACTAAAAATGAACTACTCTATGATTCTTTGCTACTAGTATGTATGTATGAATGATATATTTCTGATCCATGTTGCTGAATGATCTTGACAGGGTAATACTTTATGCCTCATGCTTAGAAGGCTCAGATCCAATTCGACTCTTTGAGAAGAGAGTAAATGCAAGAAGAGGTAACTATCAACTAAACATATTTTTGATCTTCTTTTTGTTTCCTGCTGCAACAATGCCATGCATATAGAAATCTCATTGTAAATTGTAATCTATGTGAATTGTGGATTTTATTTCCTGATTCCTCGAATACACTCTGTGGTTGAGTTGCTTTATTTCCTGATTCTTAGAATACACTCTGTGGTTGAGTTGCTTTATTTCCTGATTCTTAGAATACACTTCAGCGTGTAATGATTGATTTTGGTACAGAGCCTGGGTACGAGTTTGACAAGACTTCTTTGTATTTACCCTTAATTTCAGCGTGTAATTACATTAGTGGTGCCACTACACTCGAACACGAAAACTGGCTGGGGTTTAGCAGTGGGTTTTATCATATTGTTGAATGTTTCATCTTCGTCTCCTTTCCTTGTGTTCTTGGGTGATTTCGACCTTATAGTTTGATTTTGGTTATTATTTTCAATTTGAAGATGGCTTTAAGGAAGGGGAAGATCAAATTAAGTTCGATATACCGAGCCATGAGAAATGCCGATAAAAAATCTTCAAAACTTGCTGAGGTTGCTGGAGCCAACGCCGGAGATTCTTTGGTGGGGGATGTTACTGGACAAGGTACCTTCTAATTTTCCCTTTGCTTCTTAGGTTTCTCTGATTTTAGCCATTTCGGAACTGGTACTTGAATCCGATTCTTCATCTTCCCGTTTATCATTTATTGGAACAGTATCTTTGATTTCATTGCCGGAGATTATCTCACCGCTTAAGTCTTCTGGACAAGGTACCTCTACTCTATCTCGCTCTGCTAGTGGAATAACTCACTTTGGAATTAGGGAACGGATTATGTTTTTGCTGGATGATGTTTTTGAATCTATCGATTTCCAATTTGTTTCCATCATGTTTCTATTGCATTTTGTAGATTTTGGGGAAACGGCACTCGCTTGCGCTGATCAGGTCTTGTCTTCGTTCCATGGTATGTATGTCTCTTATCTTTTGTTTCATGAATAAGGTGCTTGTTTTTTGTTAACAAGCTCTCAAGTGCTTGGATTATATAGATAGTGTGTTTGTAGTCCATTTGATACCTTTTTTTTGCTCTGTGAAATGTAATGATTGTTTCAGTTACATCTATGGATAGTAACCTTCTTCCAGAAAAAACGGAGGAGAAAAGTTCTCTGAAGGCAAAGGAGGTGTTAGATATCTTGGCTAAGAAACTCCCTTTTTCAAGGACAAAACATGTGTCACGGGGTAGGATACAGACAAATAATTTTAAGAAAAATCAGTTACAGCTTATGGATAAGCTTGCTAAAGGCTGTGCTCGGAAGTTGGGCACCGAGACTATGCTTGAAGTTTTGGCTACAATGGGAAAAGAAGCGAGTGAAAAGGAGTACAATGCAAGGATTAAACTTTGCATAGAACATGCGAGGAGAAGCAATGATGCAGAATATGTTCTTGATCAAATTGGGAAAGCTATTGAATTTTTCAAAGAAATGAGACAACTCGGGTTCTCTATAGATGAAGGAACTTATGGTCCTTTTTTTAAGTACCTAGTAGATATGGAAATGGTAGAGGAATTCCAAATTTTCAAAAATTTCATTAGAGAGGCATGTCCTGAGTCTGTTGGGAAACTTGTCTACTATGAAATGCTTCTTTGTATCCAAGTTGACGACGAAGAAAAGATTCATGAACTTTGCAATACAATTGACGATGACGACAGTGGTTTGAGTTTATCAATTCTACAAGGTACACCAACTACAGAACAAATATATTAAATTCATTTAGAACTGTGGTTCATATACTCTCTCTCGAAGTAACTTCTTGCCTTTTTGGTATCAAACAGAATATTATTTGGTTGCGCTGTGTGAGAAAGACAGAAAGGAAAATCTTCAGGAGCTTTTAGGGATTGTTGACATAACAAAAGTTTCTTCACCACAAGTATTGAAAAGCATATTTGAATACCTTGGAAAATCGCTGTTGGAGTCTGTTGCAATGAAGTTACTTTGGGAACTAACAACCTGTGGTAAGGTGGATATAACTAAATTAAAATAACCTGTGTTGTTTTACCGTATTGGTTTTATAAACTTTTAAGGTGCATATACTCATTATTTGGTCGCTGAGACCAATTCACATATTATGTAAACCAAAAAATTTACTTGCTGAAGACTAATTACATAGTAACATTTTAACATAATGTCTTAATCTTTTCAGATCGAGCGGGGACAATTTCGAATCTCATATTTAGCTATGCAACCTGTATTCCAAATTTAACGGTGAGAACTTCTGAGTATGTTTGTTTCTATTTAGATTTGAAATTTGCAATCTGTTAGGTTCGTATAATACAAACTTGGCCAGCTTCCTTGAAACAGCTTGATATTTGTTTTGAATTCTATGCCATTTATAATGTACAAAATCACAAATTAAAGAGAGTAACTAAATAACTAATCATTACATTGTTGGAAATGGTAGTGGACTCCATTTACAGAATCTGAGATTAAAGTCACGCACATCTCTCATGTAGTACTTTCTATTTAAGATAACCTAGGGCTCTTAACCATCTATGTTCTTACATATTTTGGTGGCTGAAGGTAGAGGATGCCGTTTTGAAGTTTAAGAAGTTGCATGAACAATTAGATATCATGCCTTCATCGACATCATATGGGAAGCTTGTTAGTTATCTTTGTGGCTTGAATGAGGTATTCGTACGCTTCTGTTACTTTCAACTTTCATTTCCACTACACTACATAGTTTACTTACTATAATTCCTCTGTGTTGTAGGTGGCTACTGCTTTAGATGTAGTTGACCATATGTCTGAAGCAGGTTTGGTAATATCAGCAAACATCCTGCATACATTGTTACATGCCATTGAGCAGATTCTTGAATTTAATTTGGTACCAACCTTCCTTTGCTTAAAGCATGTTCCTTGGATTTCATCCTTAGCTTTCTTTTTACTGCCTTCATTATCTGTTCTACACTCAATTGAATAGCTAATTAGGCTGGTCATTAATAAGCTCTTGAGAGATCACCAACATCACCTTTCTCATACTCATATTTACCAGATATGTTTTTGGTCATACTTTTCCTCTTTCAGGTTCAAAGAATCTATTCAGTGATTAGCAACAAGAGTGTGAATCCCAACAGTGAGACTTTCAGGAGATTAATAAATTTGTGCATAAGAATCAAAGATGTAACATCTTCTCTCTTTTGTCTAATTCTATCGGTGCAGTTGCTTACTCTTGTGAACTTTGTTTTATAGACCTTAAATTTGCACTCTACTCTTCATTTCGGTGCAGTTTGAAGGTGCATATAATATGCTTGGTAGTTTGAAGAATTTCAATTTGGCACCGGACTCTAGCATGTACAATTCTATATTGGCAGGATATTTTCGGGAGGTAATATCTTAAGTTCTCTGCTCAATTCTTTCCGTGTCTCACCTATTATAGGATCTACCAACTATCATCGTAGTGTTATGTGTATGATTTCTTTAGTCATTAATGTTAAAATATGCATGGCAACGAGATTGTTGCAATACCTAAAGAATCATCTCTCGTATTAAATTTCTGTTGTGGCATATGTATTTCTGCTAGTCAACACTTAAGACCATGATGTTGATCTCTGAGTTATTAGCAAATTCTAGACCACTGAATACTTCATTCTATGTGTTCTGTGGTGTATTGGCGTCCTTATTGACTGAGATTTTTGTATGGTTTGAAGAAAAATGTGAACAGAGCCTTAATGATCCTCAAGGAAATGAAAGAAGCTGACATTAAACCTGATTCCATGACTTTTAGCTATTTAATAAACTCTTGTAACCAGGAGGAGACCATTGCAAAGGTAATCAAGTTCTGTATTTTACTGATATTCTACCTAGTCTAAGTCTTTTCTTGTTCTTCTAATCTTAGGGTTAAGTACCTAATGACAGCCTCTCTTATTGTGTTGTCAGTTTTCAGCCATCAATTTAGTCGATACATACATAAATAATGTTGGAGTATGAAAGAAATATAATTTGTCTTTTTTCTTTTCTTATTCAAAGTATTATGAGGAGATGAAGCAAGCAGGACTTCAAGCTAATAAGCACGTTTACATGTCCCTTGTAAAAGCATATGCATCATGTGGACAGTTTGATAAGGCAAAACAGGTAAGCCTGCTTATTTTCATTCCTTTGAAAGCTCTTGAATGATTAGATTCATGAGCTCGAGCCTTGTTCTTAACTTAGGTTCCCATGGACGTGGGAGTTTTGGCTAAGGATCGCAATGAGTTGAAAAGTGTCCTTATATCTGCTCTGGCATCAAATGGAAAAATAACAGATGCTTTAAGTATTTATGAAGAAATGAAGAAAGCTGGTTGCCCCATAGAACCAAGAGCTATTATATCTCTCATAGTAAGTTTGTACTTTAATCATACCATCACGTATTGAAATGACCTTCAATTATTTTTTTATCTAGGATCACTCTGATTCAAACGAAGAGTTGAGAACGTTAGTTCAACTCACTCATGAACTGCGTGATCATAAATATTGGATAGAGAGTTTCTTCAAAACGATTGTGTTTGCTGTTCGCAACCATAAGTCGAGGTACAATAGATCATACATGTTTTATGTTTAGTTCACATCATTGTTAATTATCATAACCTTACAACTCTCTTCGTGTAGCTCTATTCTCAATTTGCTGAAGCAGACCAAAAATGACTTGTCCAAGGATGACGTTGCTGTGGAATATTGGTTTGAAGAGGTGCGATTATATTTCTCGCACGAGCTTAAGTTTATAAAGAACTTCGCAAGCTCTTCACTTGCTCTAATCGTCAACAAATATATTGATTACCCTCTAGATGTCTCAAATGTGTACGAAATCTGGGATCATTATGGGCGTCTTATTGTTGAAATCAGGTGTTTAGGTCGATAGCGGAAACAGAACCAAGTGAAGTGAAGCTAGGGCTGGACTTGGTGAGCTTTATGAAGGAAGAGATTGGGTTAACTCCTTCAAGAAAATGTCTTGAGTTTCTTCTAAATGCTTGTGTCAATGCCAAGGATAAGCAGACCGCTCTACTGGTATGGGAAGAGTACCAATTTGCAGGACTTCCTTACAATGTCCTCAGCTACTTAAGGCAAGTATCTAGGAGAGTGGTTTCTTTCTTAGTCAACAATTTTCTCGTGGTAAGGAAGTGATGTATAATGGGTTCTTGATTTTATGGTATCACAGGATGTATCAGGTTCTACTAGCTGCAGGAGATTCTAAAAAAGCAAAGGCACTGGTATCGATGATTCCTAAGGATGATAGAGATGTTAGATGTGTAATTAAAGAAAGCCGTATTGTATTTACTCCAAAACAGAAAAAGAAAAAGCTTAGAAACAAATGTTTAAGAAACGGTTTTACAACAAAGAGTGAAACACAAGGACAATAGAAAAGAGTTTTTGTTGTTTAAATATCCAAATGGAGTCTAACTACTGCACTGATGGAGCAGCTTCATCATCCATCATGACACAACCGAGCTTTTAGGATCTGTCTCCATTGCATTACCATTATTGTCTCGTTTCCAAGCTCTAGCTGAAGCTCCTCTGGCACTTTCTCTCCTTGACAAACCCGTTCCTCCGCCATAAGATCAAGATTCGTTTGAGCAGTCATCATATATAGTTGTATCTGGAGTTGGAAAAAACTCAACCAAACGAGTGTCAGCTTCTTCACCGTTTCTCTCCTGTGACATTAAAGCCAAAGCTGGAGCAGCATATTCAGAAATCTCCAAATCACTATCTTTCATTAATTAGGTTGAGAATGATCATCACTTTGGTTCTTGGAAATATATTCTCTTCCGATCATTTTAACATTAGGAGCTAGCTACATTGTTCTCTGGAGTTATCGGAGCAACTTTCCCCGGTATGAACACAAGACCTCTGAGTTTAGTGTCAAAGCATCCTTCGACCACACCTAGGTGAATCAGTTTCTTGTTTTGGTTGCGTTAAAAAAATCTTATGGAAGTTGCTGCACCTATATGCAAAGAGCACCAGCTGGAAGAATACTAGAGTTTTCGATTCTTCACTTAGCAATATCTGAATTGGCAGTCCTTGGGACCAGACACCCAATTGTCTTTATATAGATTATGTAGTAGTTATGATGTTTATGTCTTTTTGCATCCTTCGTCATTTGTGGGCTATATACATTTTCAATAACTAAGGCCAAATTAGTGTGAATTCAAATTATATAAAGTAACGTGAACTATAAATTAATCTATCAATTTGTATATGTTTGTTGTTTTTAGGTACAGAATAAGAACACAAGAATCTACGAGATTTTTTAGAACATTGGCGTAGGTACAAATGCTAAGTAACTCCTTGAGCATCAGATAATTCTTTTCAAAATCATCATTGTCATTTGTCAATAGAATATAATTAATGTATTTAAAAAAAACAGTTTATATAAAAGAAAGCCATACATATTCAACTCATTTCGACTCCTTATAAATTTATGTCACGATCAGATAGTTGGTGCCATCACATCGACCTAAATACAACTCTTCAAGTTTAGGACAACCATCTATAACCTTGAGAAGAGGTACATTATCTATGTAATTCTTAAGCCTTAGGTGCAATTTCTTGAGCGATGGAAGACAAACTTCAAAAGGAATATCCACGAGAACACTATTATAATTTGTGAGTGTCAAGCTTTCCAAAGTTTCACATGTATAGAGACTTCTAGGCAAATAAAGGACATATTCTTCATGAGAAGAAAAAATATTAACTTCTAGCTCACGAACATGACGAGTAACTGCAATATCAATCCATATTCCAATATCTACGGATTGACATTCAAGATCAATGCTATGAATACTGAGACACATCCTTTCTAGAACCGGTGCCTTATTTTGTAACAAAGATCTGTAAACAAACTGTGGAAATCTTCTTGTATGAAATATATAACAATATTCAAGTTTTGGTACCAATGTCCAAAGAGATCTCCATCTTTTGGACAAAAGACTTGTGACGATAACGTATTTTGTCGGCATAAATGACAATATTCTCACGAGCAGATCGTCAGACAACTGATCGAAAAAATCCATGTTTTTATTATCAGCACTACAAAACCAGAAGATAAAAGAAACAGGTAGAATAGATTAAGTAGAACAGAACCCTAATCTTCATATATATATATATTAGGTCCGATGGTATTTTGTTAGGATAACAACCACCAAATCTAATATGTGATTTTATTGAGCCATTGTGTATATCCGTTTTTTTGTTTAAAATTTTTATATTTAAACTTAAAAAAATAAGAAGAAGATATTTACACAGAGCCTGGCCCAGTGTTCTATTAGAAACTCACGTAATAAACCCACCAACCAATATCAAGCGTAAGCTCTTTTCTTCCTTTAATTATCTTGATCGTTGCAATTCCTTGTACATCACCTCTACTTTCTTACGCATGTTTCTTCTATGTATTCCGTTGTTCCTCACCGCCCAAATAAAGTAAAAAGGAAGTTTGACAAGTAGGTAACAACAGTCTTCTTTGTAAGTTATCAACATTGAATTGAAGTTCTTGAGATTTTGCATTTTTATTATCCAACACGCATTTTCCGCAAGCCCGCATCTATTGCCAGATTGACCAAGAATAAGGGGCATTATAAAAACAGATGGTCCCTAGATTCAATCTCAGTTGAGCAGAGAACACATCATGTCATGAGTTGGATATAGAGTCTACACATTTAAGTTTTGAGATATAGAAAAGCAAACTGGTTTCACATGGTTCATGCGATTTTGTTAAAATAACAACCTAACACAATCACATAGACTCTACACAAGCTAAATGTGCTATTATAATTCAGTCGAATAAAAGTTGAGACGTAGTTGAAGCTCTAGCTACAAATGCCAACTCCTTGATCATCTTATACTTCTCATCCACACTTGTCGATTTGGGAGAGAACGTTGCAATTTTCAAACAAGTAGCATTGTTTAAGATATATGTTGCTATCTTCTTATCTCCTTGTCTCCCTTTGTACCATTTCCACACAAAAGCCTCAAGACTATACAACAAACCTTCGGGAGTAGGACTAGGCGGCTTCCAACCACTTAGGATTCTTTTGCCAGAATTGCCAATAGAAATAGCTTCCTAAACCAAGCATCGTTATCAGTCGGCATTACAATGAAACTAAACCATATATATAGAAGAAGATTACAAATATTACGTATGTCGTTTAGTGTGAGAGTTTTTAGTTTTGGGGAATCTTGAAGCAAATGAGTAAGAAGATCCCACCAACCTTGGGTACTTATCCACAATTCCAGAGAAACAAGTTGATTGAAGACTATACCAGAAGGATGTTTAGCCTGATTTACGTATAATAAGATAAGTAAAAATATTAGGAGGAAATAATATACAATTATTCTAAAATTTGACATTACCTTTGAAACTGACAAATATAGCTTAAGGTGTTGCGCAGAAGTAAGAGCTCTAAGAAACTTGTAAGGAACTTTATGTTCAATTTGAATATCTGCCGTGACCAACTCAGGCATATTCTCAATTTGACGAAAATCATAAACTACATCATCTGCAATGTCAAGGTACTTCAAAGAAGGCGCATCTATCACATACCTACCACCTTTTGTAGATCGTGTGTCAAATATAGCTAATCTTTTTAAGGAAGGCACATCCTTTGTTGTGTCTTCACCATATCTCTTCACAAACAATTCTTCAAGATTCGGACAACCGCATAAAAGACTTGGTAGAGTGTCGTCGTCTTTGTAATCAATAAACTCAAGGCATAGAATTTTGAGAGACGGAAGATAAACTGAAGCAGGAACATTCAAGAGAAGGTCGTTGACCAATCTTAGTGTCTCTAGTGCATCAGAAGTATAAAGGCTACTTGGTAAACTAGTAGGTCCAGAATCAGAATAACCCATAACACATGCCGACTAACTGCAATATCAATCCATATTCTAATGTCTATAGTGGGACGGTCTTTGTCAATGACTTTGTCAATGTTCAGAGACAACTTTTTTAGAACTGGTGCCTTATTCGATAGCAACGATCTGTAGACAAACTGCAAGAAGCTCTTATAGTCACCACTATGATTACTATCATTGTACTTAAGTTTAGGCGTTAACATCCAAAGATTTTGCCATCTTTTGGACAACAGAGTTGTGCCCACAACATCTTTTGTCTCAAGACATGACAATATCCGCAAGAGCAAATCATCCGAGAGTTGACTGATAATGTCCATGTGATAACAATGTTGTGAATTCTAAAGATTTCAGACCAATGCTAAAGGAAATGTCTAAGATTGGAGCCTGCAGATTGGAAAACCTAGAAGGGTTAAAGCAGAGTGGAGAAACGAATAATAAAACACAAATTTACAGTATATGGTGATCACAATTGACAAGACCATCAAGCTGAAAATTTAGATTTTGGAGATAACCTCGGAGTTCCTGAAGTAAGGTGAGTGAAGATTCAGGAGCTTACTCGAAATTTAATCAGAAGAGCCAAAAGAAAAAGAACAAGCCGTCAATGAAACTACACATACGTTGCCAGCTTGTGCGTTTCCTTCACAATCTGCAATTCCCAAGAATCAGACACTTCAAGATTTTGTTACAGGTTTAGTGATACTGGAGATGCTTGGGTCCCTCTTTAAGCATTGGCAAAAAAGAGTACATTCATTTTCCTTTTTCTTTCAAATGAGAACATTAGACTTAGGTGCTTAGAACTGAAAAACTTAACTATAGTTGATGTTTTAAATAGATCACTTAGGAGTTCAGCTTTTAAAGTTCCGCGATTGGGAAGTTCAGGGTTTTTTCAACTTTTTTTCCCCTCCAGAAGCATCTAAATTCTAATGTATTGAGTTGAGTCTAGAAAATTAAGAGGAAAGGAAGAGAAACCGAGAAGGTACCGTCGAGATGTTTTACATCAAGCTCGAGAAACGAAGCAGCTAATGAAAATGAACAGTGAAAGAACTCAAATTTGCACATTAGAGGGGATGAAAGATTTGGGGCAATTTCTAACTGAAATGGCCCATAATTTTCGGGCTTTAACTACATAGTCCACTAACACTACTTTGTTTTACCAATTAAAATCCAACTATAGAAGTATTGCACAAGAGTTTACTTAACACACAGATTTTCTTTTTATATAATCATTCGGTTATATTCTTTTTTTCTTTTTTACTTTTTTCTAATAATTTCTTAAGACATAAACTATAAATATAATTATTCAATAAGCACCATGAAATAAGAAACGGAAGGGTTTGAAAGTGCGGATATATATATATACCATAAAAAATTTTAGTTATAAAATTTTAATAAATAAATACAAATATAATACACGAATAACTTTTTTAAAATGCAAAAATAATATATATTAAAAATATCTATCACAAATATATAATTGTGTAAGTTTAAATGAAATTATCTAAAATATATTTTTAATAAAAAATAAAAAAATAAAGTAATGCAAAATATATCAAGCAAATAATAATCAAATTATAGTTATTTTTATTATGGTCTTCTAAATCATTAAAAAAAAATATGAATTTAAGAAATTAAAACAATCTCATTCTTTATGTTTTCAAATTTGATTTTTATAACTATGGCAAAAATATATTTGAAATATACAAAGATTACTATTTGTTTATATATTATCATTCTAATTATGGAATCTCAACAGTTGTACTGCTTCCAATCGTGGAACCGTCACTTCCAAAACGCTTCCAAATTGACTATTTTTGAAATCGCGCTTCCAAGACGATTCTTTGCGATTCTAGAAGTTTCTGATTCCGATTCCGCAGCGAAAAGCGATCCTCCAACAAAACTTTTGTACTAGACAGCTTATTCACTATAACAAGTTTACGGTAATTGTTAGAGTATATTAGTAAATAGGGTACTTTATGTTTTATAATTAGAGAATTGGGTACTTTATGTTTTTTATATGAAAAATAGGTACTTTTTCCATATTTATTGACTTTGACCACTTTTTTTTTGCCGAAAATGCCCCTACAAAATAAAGAATTTTA
>OVAV01001164.1:0-14181 GCA_900406375.1 Iberis amara | reverse complement strand
TTATCTAAATACGGCGAGAGTTTGTCTTTAGTAATTCAAACCTAGGGTTTAATACTTCAAGATAAGATTAATCTATTGTTGTCTTTCATGTTGAGAACTATTTCAAAGTAAAATCTTGCATGTTAACTTGAGCCTTTAATCCTGATTACCTGTGGAATTCCATATTGCCTAACAATTTAGTTTATTGATTTACTTTTGTTTATTTACCATTATTGCTTAAACTCAGTTACAACAACCACAAATTTATTTTTTCTTAGCTTACTTCTAAATTGAACTGAAAGTGTGCTTATCTTGTCTTTGTGGAAATTGACCCTATATACTACCTTGATATGTTCTCTACAGTGTAGTTTTAAGAATTAAATCTTGAGCCTATCATCTAGCTAATTAAACCATGCATTAATGTTCAGATTCAATAAGTTTGTAGACATTCAGGACAATACTCTCGTAAGCAAGAACATCTATTCATCTAGACTAGATTAGACTTCTAAATCAAATCTATTTGCTTTATAATTATAATATCAATGAACAAGTTGATACTCTAATTCATGCATTAAGAATAATTCTAGACTAAGAACCTAACAAATTCAATTCATTATGTCAAACCCTAACAACCAAACCTGGTTTTCCTATGAAGCTCTAAAACGTAACTGATAAACTACTCAGACATAGAAACGGAAACACAAAGAATAATTGAAGAAGGCATAATCAATAACAATGAAATAATAACGGATATTGGGATTAAAATCAGAGTTCATAAATCTTCTCCAAAATACAAGGTTCAGATTCGTCTCTTTGTAAAAGCTCAAAGTTGTAAAGCGTAAAAGAAATAAAACCTAGCCAAAAGGCTTATATAGTGTAAAAAGGAAAAATAAATAAAATAGGAAAACATGATAGGCTTGAGGACTTGAGTGAAAATAATGGAAAAACTTCAAATCTCTTCGGGTGTAGAGAACGATCGTTCTGATGGAGAACGATCGGTCTGGGTCTTCTTCAGATCAATCATTCTAATGGAGAACGATCGATCTCTTCATCCATGAAATTGCAGGAGCATTTGCAGGGTTGTTCTCTCTGGGAGAACGATTTTTCTTCTTGTACGTAGGCTTCTGCTTGATGAGAAAGATCGTTCTCTGGGGAACAATCGTTCATTTCTTCCGAACTTAGCCAATTTTCTTCTGATTTGCTCTGAAATGCATCTGTTTGCTCCGAGACGATCCGAACACCTAGAAACCTGTAAAAAAGACACCAAATTGCAAGAAAAATGCTCGGATAACACAGAATAGCAGACATAAATGCCCACTATAATGTCTTAAAACCGAGTAATATCAACTCCCCCAAACTTAGATATTTTCTTGTCCTCAAGTAAAGCAAGATCAAATCCAAAGAAGATGTTTGAAAATGGACCACACAGAAACTCGCAGAATCTCAGAGACCCCAAATTTAAATGCCAAAAACCAAAGACATTAATCAAAGACAACCACTGTAAATAAAACGTACACCACCACCTAGCTATCAATATGCTTCCTACTCTAAATCCCCAATCAATCAAACCATCAAGTAATTTCAACCAGCTCTCTAAGTTCAATTAAGTACAAAATGTGCATTCTTACTTATCGGGTATCGATCAGCGCACCAGAGTACTCTTTCATTCAGTATCCCCATACCAATTAAAACATCAAGCAACTTCTTATCCCATCCCTTTCTTCTCCTTTTCTCACTTCTTTTATCTTTTTTTGCATTTTTTCTAATCTTTTCTTTTGCTTGCTTCATTTTTTTCTTTTTATTTTCTTTTTTTTAGCATGAGGTTTATGGGATGAGGAAACGAATTTCAAGACCCGCTGTTCAATCCCTCTTTTACATTTCGAAGGGAAGGAGAAGGGGATCGGGATCATACTAAAAGAACTCTTGGTTTTACAAAGGTATGAAGAAAAAAATACTTAGTTCAAAGTATACCAATACCATAGATAAGAGAATTTAAGATCAGGTTAGTCATAACAAGGTTAGAACCAGCCTCAAATCATCAACAATCCAAAAGACAGGAACTTTCACAAGCATATCAATCAACCAATGGGGTTCCAAATAAAATTCAACAGTAAATCTAAGTCACTAGTCAATAGAAATTGTGTTTAAGCTCACACTAGGTTAGCAGTCATCACTGATTCTGGTCATGATTCATTCGACTCGACTAGAGTCATTTAAAAAAAAAAAATTAAAAAAATTCATCAGAAAGACAAAACATCCAAAACATCGTTAAAACATCATATACCCTCCCCCATACTTACTTAACACTGTCCCGATGTGAAAATAAATCTAAGAGAATGAATAATGACCTGAATAGATCGAATAAGTCTAAAACAAAATAAAGTAGATAATAAAAATGCAAGGGTTCTGAGTGAAAATAAATACTAACATGAAGCACTCTCAGTCTGAGGTCTACCCCGAACCACCACCAGTCTCTCTGTGCTCTGCGCACCCCATGTCATCATCGTTGTATCGCCAAGGTGACCAAAAGCAAGCAAGTCTCCTCACCTTTGCAAGAGCACTCTAAATCCTTTGAACCATGTTGTGAGTCCTCTCATGAGTGTCAGCTATCCATGGTCTCTAAATCTGTGAAGTATGGACGACGCAGAGGAAGGTCAAACTCTTTGTAATCCTCCGGTAAGATGAGAGATCCCTCCTTTGGGCTGATGTCGTGCTCTCGGCGCTGGATAGATCTCCGACTGCGAACCGGGCCTTCAGGAGTGCACGGAGTAGTAGGAACAATAGCTGGGGCATCAAGTAGATGTTGAGGACCAGGGAGAAAGTGCATGTTCTCAAAAGATATGATGTTGGTGATCTTCGTCTTAGGGAGATGGACCTTGCATTCTTGCCCTACCAAGTTGTCAATCAAATATACGTTATACTTCCTGAACTACTTGGTGTTGAAGATGTACTTCTCGTCCACCATGTTCATCTTCGGGTCTAGACTAAAGAGCTCGAGCGAGATCCCGACATAACGCAATACCGGAGTAGACAAACTACCCATCACCTCAATCCGAGTTGGCTTTTTTAAAGCATCAAACTTTCTCTCGTTGAGGATCTTGGAAAATAGCCAACCAATGTTAGTCCTGTGAGAAGTTTGATCATGATCGGTCTCGTATAAGTCCATGGTGTACTAGCATAGAGAATAGTGAAAGAACTCCAATTCATGAGTACGAACCGCTCTAGCCTTTGCCTTTCCGTAGAAAAGGTTATTGAGTATCTTGGCAGTGATATGAATCACTGGGTTGCGAATGCAAGTGAGCTTCGCGTGCTTGGAAACATAGCATCCCTGAGCTATCGTGTCCCAGAGATTGTCATAAGAATGAAACTTCGAAAGGGTCGGAAAGTACCCTTCCGGTCTGAAACCATAGATCACTCCAAACTCTACCATCGGGATACTGTAGAGTTTTCCTAAGCAAAAGAATTGAACCTTAGTCTCAACAAGGCGAGGATTCTCATGATCCTCGCTGACTACCCGGAAAGAGGCAAGCAACTGTCACGCCAAGTCATCATACAGTGGATACGCTTGAAAGGGAAAACTTCAAAGCCCCATTCTATCAAACATACCCTGAAGATCCTCATCAACTCTAAGCGACAACAGAGCAGAAAGATCAACAAAACGAGTGGGAGTAAGAGTGCCTCTTCAGTAGAGCGTTGTAGAACATCCTATTGAATGAGTCCCACTTATCTGTTAGCTTCTTTTCCTTCCAGGTCTTGTAAGACTTGAGCTCGGTCACAACACAGTCCAATATGTTGCTCGAGAATGGTGAACCTGCTGGGCAAGGCCAAGGTGCTTGTAGAAACTTCAGGTCTATTGGTGCACTACTAGAGACTGGACCCTTTTCTTTCTCAGCAATGGTAAGGGCTCTTTTCTTCGTAGGTGGAGGAAGTGTAGTACATGAAGAACGAGTGGTGTTTGGTTGATGTTGCTTAGCACCTCGTGAACGGTTGGTGCGGTTGTTCTCGAGAGGTGGGATTTCATCTGAGTCGGACATGTCTCTGAAAAGAAAAATCACTCAAAGAAAAGAGTTAGTAATCATTCAATTCAAATCATAATATAGAATGGTCTTACAATGATCAAGCAATGCTATCTTAAGAAATAACAAGAATCACTTGTAAGAGAAACCATTGAAGTCACATTGATCGAGCAATACTAATGAATAATTAGAAGAATCATATGAGAAAGAGAGGAGTCGAGACACTTAGAAGAAATCATTAAACAACACATCATCAAAGTAGAAGTATAGAGCAATGATCAAGCAATACTAATTCAAATTAGCAAGAATCAAGAGATACTTCATGTGATAAAGCAACCTAACATGATTTTGATGACAATTCCAAATCAAAACATCAAGGAAACATGGTTTATGGTGAGCAATGATAAAGCTAAACTAAGTGAGATTAGTTAGAAGCGAGAGAGAAACCACAAAGATAACAAACATTCAAGTGAGATGAAATAGGAATTGAAATCAAAAGCACGAAACTAACCATCAAGAACATTCTGCATCACATTGTGCCTAACCTAAGCATTAAACATCATTAGAGAGCACACAATCAAACCCAAACCATATTCTCAATCCAAAAGTGAAATCCCAAATCAAAACTTCAAAATCAAAATCAATTAATCCCCAAATCAACATGCATGAAACAAAGAATCACACAAGAGAGTAGAATACCACCTTATATTAACAATTCAAACCCTAGAACATCAAAATCCCCAAACCCAAAGCACATTCAAATATTGCACCCTAGAGATAACAAAATCGAAATCATACATTCGTTAATGAGAATGAGAGTGAGAGAAGCGGAATGTGCATTGAAAATTAATGAGAATGGATCCAAGAATCGTCAAAAAACGAGATAATATAGAGGGATTTGCAAAAATGGTGATGTTAAGGTGTTAAAAGTGAAGGATGGGGGAGATGAAGAGAATGAGAGGGGAGATGTGAAATTAGGGTGTAGAAGAGAATGTTCGAGTTTAAATCGATTTCAAATTTGGTTTAGAAACCAAAATCCGGTTAAAATTAAGTGAATTCGGGTTATTTGGGTAGGGGAACGATCATTCACTTAGGGAACGATCGTTCTCTTCATATGAATTTTTCCAGGGAGAAATGCCGGATCGTTCTGAATGACAGAACGATCGTTCTGATCCTACGGCTGAATTTGGTTGCTTGGGGAGAACGATCGTTCGAATTTAAATCGATTTCAAATTTGGTTTAGAAACCAAAATCCGGTTATAATTAAGTGAATCCGGGTTATTTGGGTAGGGGAACGATCATTCACTTAGGGAACGATCGTTCTATTCATATGAATTTTTCCAGGGAGAAATGTCGGATCGTTCTGAATAACAGAACGATGGTTCTGATCCTACGGCTGAATTTGGTTGCTTGGGGAGAACGATCGTTCCATAGAGAAACGATCATTCTATTTAATTTATTTTGCCCAGTTTAATAGCCCGATCGTTCCACACGATCGTTTTAAGGGTCAAAATTTTTCCAAGGAGAAATGCTCGATCGTTCCACAAAGGAACGATCATTCTGTAAATCCGGAGAAACCTAAACAACGACAAGAACGATCGTTCTTTAGCTCCGAGTTAATGAGAGTTGTCACCTGTAATATTTCTAAGGCACAAAGAACTCAATTGCGAACATTAATAGGTTAGTAACAAAAACAAAAAAAAATGACTCAAAACTAAAAACAACTAATCTAAAACATCAATTAGTGGGTTGCCTCCCACTCAACGCTTGTTTAACGTCATTTGCTTGACGGTACTTACTCTTAGCGGAGGTTGGATCAGCATGAGAAATTCAAGACTCCTCTGTAAGCTCTGAAGTAGCTAGATAAGGCTTCATCATTTGACCGTTCACAACGAACTCAACACCTTGAGGATTATAGAGAACAACTACACCATAAGGTCTCACATTTTTGATGACGAAGGGTCCAGACCATCGAGACTTCAATTTCCCAAGGAAAAGTTTCAGGCGAGAATTGTAGAGAAACACTTGATCACATGGTTGAAAGTCTCTAGGAATGATCTTCTTGTCATGAGCAGCCTTGGTTCTTTCCTTGTAGATCTTGGAGTTCTCATAAGCTATGTGTCAAATCTCATCTAACTCATGGAGTTGAAGAGACGCCTTTCTGTTGTTGTCTTCATGTCAAAGTTCAGCAACTTGACAGTCTAAGCAGCTTTGTGCTCCAATTCTACAGGCAAATGACAAGTTTTACCATAAACAAGATGAAATGGAGTAGTACCTAGAGGGGTCTAGAATGCGATTCTATAAGCCCAAAGAGCATCATCTAGCTTCAAAGACCAGTCCCTCCTAGATTTATTCACCGTTTTCTGCAAGATAGCTTTGATTTCCCTTTTATAAACCTCTACCTGTCCACTAGTCTGAGGATGATATGGTGTTGCTACTTTGTGTTTGACTCCATGCTTCCATAGTAACCCATCAAAGACTTTATTGATGAAGTGAGAGCCTCCATCGCTGATGACTATTCTAGGTACACCAAATCTGGGAAAAATCACATATTTAAACATTTTTAGAACAACCTTAAAATTATTAGTGGGGCTAGCAATTTCTTCAACCTACATTGATACATAATCAACAACAACAATTATATAGAGATTCTTATGAGATATAGGAAAAGGACCCATGACGTCAATTCCCCAAACAAAAAAAAACCTCTACTTCCAGAATGAAGTTCTGAGGCATCTCATTCCTCTTTGAGGTATTCCTTTGTCTTTGGCATGCATCGTAGTGAGATATGAAGGCATGAGCATCTCTTAACATTGTTGGCCACCAAAAACCAGCTTGTAGCACCTTAAAAACCATCTTGAATGTAGCGAAGTGACCAGCATAATTTGAACCATGACAATGATAACGGATATTGGTATTTAAATCAAAGTTCAGAAATCTTCTCTAAGATACAAGGTTCAGATCCGTCTCTTTGTAAAAGCTCAAAGTTGTAAAAGCGTAAAAGAAATAAAACCTAACCAAAAGGTTTTTATCGTGTAAAAAGAAAATATATAAAATAGAAAATATGATAGGCTTGAGGACTTGAGTGAAAATAATGGAAAATCTTAAAATATCTTCGGGTGTAGAGAACGATCGGTCTGGGTCTTCTTCAGATCGATCGTTCTAACGGGGAATGATCGATCTCTTCATCCGTGAAATTCCAGGAGCATTTTCAAGATCGTTCTCTCTGGGAGAATGATTGTTCTTCTTGTATGTAGGCTTCTGGTAGATGAGAACAATCGTTCTCTAGGGAATGATCGTTCCTTTCTTCTGAACTTAGCAAATTTTCTTTAGATTTGCTCTGAAACGCATCCATTTTCTCCAAAACGACCCGAACACCTGGAAACCTGTAAAAGGTACCAAATTGCAAGGAAATGCTCGGATAACACAGAATAGCAGACATAAATGCCCACTATAGTGTGTTACAACCTAATAATATCAGTATGAACATTTAGATGTAAATGAGAAATCAAGGATGAGTGGGATCAAATCACTTGAACATCTTCCCATACCATATGTGGTGCAATAGAGATTTCATTTGGAGGTTTATTCAACTTATTCTGACTAACAATTCAAAAGTTATTCTCAATTTGGTGGAGACCTATCCATCTCAACAACCTAGACCATTATGCTCGACACCCACCGAGTCAGCGTGTCTAAAACCAGTTTTTAGCCCACTTACAGCACCATCTTGGCACCCCTCACCTTCAGCTCGGAACCCGCAAACACCTTGCTTCCAAGACATTTCCAAGTCAACTCGGTACGTCATGGATCGATCCGATCTTTGCATCATTAGCCTATTTAGGCCAAAAACCCTATTTTCACTCATGTTCTCTTTTAATTATACATTATGATTTTTTTCTCTTCTTCTTTTTTTTCCTCATCTTAGGAGCTAGAATCATTGGATTCTGATTTAGCTTATTTCAGATTCATGCTTGGTATTTTGGTGATTTAGGTAGATTCTTTATAATTACGAGATTTTAATGCTTATGCTTGAAAGTCAATCTTGTTCATATGGAGTTTCTTGTTTAGAAGGAGGTTTGATGAAATTGCTCAAAAAAATAATAATGAGTTAAACATATCTAGCCTATGAAGATAGTTGATTAGGTTATGAGCCTATTTATATTACATGCTAATCATATGATAGGTTAATGGGAATTGATCATTGACTTTGATTGGTATTGTGGTTAATTGTATGGAAATATGTTAGTCTTTCTTATTTTTCTAGTTTATGGTAAATGACCCTTGACTTTCATTGGTATTATGACTTATTACATGGAAATTTATTAGTATTGATTATTGTTCTAATTCAATAGTCCATTTAAATTGTTATTAGCCTTTGGAACATTGACTATTGATGTCTTCGTTTTCCAATTTTCTAATTCATGAGCCTCCTGCATTTCTTTTTGTTTTGTTTTGTTAACGGGCTTTTGTTGGATTAGGACTCGTGTTAATTGTTAAATATTGGTGCTTTATGGTTCATTATTGCTAGATCCTTCAATTGGGGACACTTAATGCTAGTGTTGACTTGATACATTGAAGCTTAGATTTTAGATTTTTCTTGTTTAAGAATTTATATGACTAACTAATGGGAGTTGATGATTTGGATGATTAGTGGATTTTATTGGAATTGTTTCTTAATGCGCATTGACTATCTAATTGGGAAGGACAATTTATGCTAGATAGGTTATTAGTGAAGTGATTAGAGCCAAGAGAGTGTAATAGATATATTTGTGAATTCCATGTTCCGTAATATTGATTAATTTGATTTCTTGCATTGTTGGTCGATTATCTTTATAGTTAGGCCAATGATCAATGGTTTCGTCATTTTCCTTTTTGGCACATTTTGTTTCTTTCATTACATTCCTTAGTTGAAAGCCAGCATATTGTATTGCTCTAGGTTAGTTTCTTCCCGCATTATGGGTGAAGCAAAATTTAGTCCACATGGATTTTATACCCTTCATGCTAAAATTATTGACATTACAATGATTTTAAACTTTTAAAGAGTGAAAAATCATCTCTTTAAGTTTTGAGTGCGCTTGTCGAGAATCATGTTGAAACATAGCCAATTGCAAGTACTTTTTTCTTTTATTTCAATGCTACAAGTCCATTTTTTTTGTCCCGTAAGTGTTCCTCAAAACCGTAAGAGAAGTACATCCTAGGAATATATGCAAGTGGACATATATACATCTAAAAGTAACTTAAATTAGTATGAAAACTGATCAATAAAGAGAAAATAAAGGTCTAAATTGATTAAAAATATGCATATCAACTCCCTCATTCTTGTATTTTTCTTGTTATCAAGTCAACCAAAAGACAATCTCATGAGAGAGGTCTAAAAATAGGGGTCTCATAAAGAAAAGAAACAATTCATAATTTTATCAATGTTATCCCAAATGTAATACGAATCCATCATTAAGAAATAATCTCATAATCATATATCCATCCAGCATATCGACTCACCTAAATCTAGACCCAAGCACATACTATTCAAACATTTATTTGTTAATCAGCTTCCCACATCCAATTAGATCAGAAGTCAAGTCTCATGTATGAGTTCCAAATCAAGTAAAATTGGCTTGGTGGAAAAGGCTTTTGAAATATGAATTAAGGCGGGATTATTTTAAGATGCATGTTACACTAAAAAACATATTGCTTATCATCAAACATAATCGAGAGAGACAAGGAGTAATTGAGGCATACAAAATAGATATTTCACATCTATCCCATGTATTGGTCCAAAATCTATCTCAATCTCGAACTTGCAAAACAAACCTCAATGATTAAAACCCATCCACCATTTCAACATTTTTCATATATCTTTTACTTTTTACTTTCTCAGGGAATTGTTCTACCATTTTCATTTAGAAACTCTAGGCTTTTTATTAGAAATATATCTTACTATCTTTGATTTTCTTTTCTTTCTACTCTTATGAGATTAAACTAAGTCTTAGATAACTTATTTAGCTTTAGAGTTTATCATTCCAATGTATGAATTTAATGTTATGGATATCTGACATTATGTATTTACCAATCTAACATATAGGGTTGACTTATATATACGAATGTAACATATAGGAGTAGTCTTGAGTACTTGTAAGGAGCAACTAATTTTGTGAATTCATCAGTAAGAAGATTAGGTAATCTGTCTAAAATGTAATGTCCATGTATTGATTGTCGCAATATGTGACATCGGCTATTAGAAAAAGTAGTTGAGCATCTAGTGATTAAGAGTATGGATGAAAAGTATATGAGGAGTTGTTATTGGAGTATTCATTGTGAAATAAGGGATGATACAAGAGATAGTGTTCATGAATCTGAAACCGAGACGTTCGATTTATTTAAGAAAACTTATTTTATGGGTGAAGGTAATCCAAATCAGTTGAATAACTTTGAGTAAAAATGATAATGTTGCAACAATAGACGAATTTGAGTTTAAGAATAAGTTAAGAGAAGCTTAAACTCCATTGTACTCGAGTTGTCTCAAATACAAAAAAAATTCTTCAATCATGGGAATTTACTGAATCAAAGTTAAAGTGGAATGTCTGAGAACTATTTTGATCAGCTATTGATGTTAGTTCATGTCATGCTACGTGAAGGTAATGTTCTCCCAAAGTATACAGATTCAATCAAGAAAATGTTGAGGAAATGTTTGTTTGCCTATGACATCATTCACGCTTGCAATAATGATGGTATACTATATATGAAGCAATATGAAAAGATGGAAAATCGTCCAAGATGCAATGCTTCCAGATGGGAAATAGATAAGCACATTAATGAGGTAATTAAAGGTTGGGTTTCCGGCAAAGGTCCTTAGATATTTTCCAATCAAAGACGGATTTAACAAGATTTTTAGGTCAAAAAAGATGCTTGATGATTTGTGTTGGTATTCTAGCAATACCACTGATGATGGTACAATGCGACACCTTGTTGATTCTTTGTCTTGGACACAGGTGAATGATAAATGGCCACAATTTGCTGTTGAACCAAGAAACCTTAGACTATGTATTCTACAGATGGGATGAACCCTTTATCCATTTAGAACACCAAGTACAACATATCCAGTGTTGTTGGTGAACTACAACACGCATCCAACTATGTGTATGAAGGCTGAGAAGATAGTGTTGACTTGTTTGATCCATTGTCTAATAACTCCAAGTAACAACATATATGTTTACTTAGTGAGGATGGTACAATGTGACACCTTGTTGATTCTTTGTCTTGGGCACAGGTGAATGATAAATGGCCACGGTTTTCTGTTCAACCAAGAAACCTTAGACTATGTATTTCCACATATGAGATAAACCCTTTCTCCATTCAAAACACCAAGTACAACACATGGCCAGTGTTGTTGGTGAACTACAACATGCCTCCAACTATATGTATGAAGACTGAGAATATAATGTTGACTTTGTTGATCCATTGTTCAACGAGGAGAATGGTGTGAAAGAAGATTATGTAGTCATAAAGGAGATTATACTTGTGAACCTTCATATGAACCAAGCAACATATATGAAATATTCATTCATTCCACGAGTAAAACAGGTATTCTACTCTAGAGAATATGACTCTCAAATTGGTATGTTGTTATGAGAACACCATCAAAAAGCAACCATGAGTTGGAAACAGAGGAGCATTTTGATATTCAATCTTCTAATGATGAGAGATTGTATGTTAGGGACGATTGTGAAATAATAATAGTGGCAAATTAGTACGCTATATTTGTTTGGTTTTTATTGTTTTGTTAGTAACTGTAAACTTGAGAATGTTTCATGTTTTTAATATAATTAGTTAATCTTTTATTATTATTATTATCAATATTCTGGAAAATTTATTACAGTTTAGGAAAATAAATTTACTTTTAATTACATTCTCTGGTATAATATCATAAACTAATAACATAATTACATTGTTTTTTTTTGTATAATATACTAGTATAGATAAAACACAATTAAAATATATAGAAAATGTTATATAAAAGGAAAATCATAGATATTAATAGGTTTTTAATAACAATTTTCAAATGCTATTATTAAAATGTACAATTTCAACAACAAAAAGTGCTATCGTTTATTTATTAACCATAGCATGAATATTGCTATCTTAGGTCTCGCACTTATTATCGCGGGCGATGCTACATCGTTTTCTACCACGCTATGGAATCATCATAAAGCGTATTTCTAATATTATTAATATCCTCATTTCTTGTAGTGGGTCTAAAAGAATGAGGTCTTCAAGTGTTTCCACGTGGTTAGCTTCAGTTTCCTCTTCTATCAACATTTGCTCGTTAGCGTCCAAATGGCTTCTATTAATTATATCTTGCAGATCCAAACTGTTTTGAGAGTGATTCTTATTGGTTTGAGCTCTATTTCCTATCAAGTAAACATACTTACATTGAATGTTTGAGGTCGAGCTTCCTGGAGGTTTAAATGAACGAATTCCTACATTATCTCTCCTTTGAAGCCATTCGAACTCTCTTGAATGTTGTTTATATATGGAATGATACTGAGGTTGTCTCTAAATTCCAAGGTGTTTATGAGCGCATGTACTACAATGTTGAACTTTTCTCCGAGTCTCTTAACTTTGGATCGTGTTATTGGAGTCTTCCTAACTTCGGATACATTTGATGGATATATAGTCGGATTGATGACCACATCAGATCCACACTTCCTGAGAAGTTTGTCAGTTGACCACCATGTTCTGAATACCTTCACATAAGAATTCTAGAAGCCATGCCTGGCCACTTGGTTTCCTCTTAACAATTCTTGTAAAACTAGGTCTACAACTTCTCTTATATTTTATGCTATGTGTGGGACAAGAATTGTACGTCGCAGGTTATTGCTTGGAACCATTCGCAAAAATTGATCAGACTTTGACATGCAAAAAAAGATCTAAACTAATATTTCCAGAGTATGCAGTTTTTCTCGGTCAGTTGACGTACATTGCCTAGTTAATACATGTACGAGAGTAACAAAATTATCAATTGAAGATTCAAGTTAAAGTTTTTTCTTAAATTTTATTATAATAGAAAATAAAATTACTTAATGAAGATGCAAGCACCATATCACGAAAAGGTGCATAACCATAACCACTCATTATGGTTTAGTATAAGATGGGGACATCAGACATGGCATTCACTTGTGGGCTCTTCGAATCTAATTCGCAAGAAAATGCATTTTATATGGGTCCCCACTTATTTGGGGGAAGCCATTTCTTCTTCAATCTTGCCGTTGTTATTCTTTCACCCAAATTATTTAATTATTAAAACTATATGGGAGCTATAAGCACCGATTGATTAACAATTTTTCCAATAATGAATGACTGTTTATTATTTCTAGCTCTTTAATTCGTGGTCACACGAACTAGTACGTAGCTTTTATTAACATTTTTTATAAGGACGTGATTAACTCGTTAATGTGTCTCTTATGGAGTTAAACATTGGTAGATATAATATAAGACTACATGGTCCATGAGTGCATGTAATGTGAAAGTCTTAAATTTTATATTACTTGACTAATGCCCACGCACATAAGAGGAGTTAATGAAATATTTATTCACATTAGAGTTTATGTTTTTGGAAAAAAAAAAAAACAATTTTGGTTTTCTAACTTTGCTCGTCTGTTTATAACTAATATGATCATTTATGTATCATAATTTTTAACTATTATATTGTAACATATAATATAGATTACCATTACTTTTTGAAGTATATGTTTATTAAAATTAAGAGAATTATATTTTTTATGTTTTTGTAACCTCAGAAATATACTTTTGCACTTGTAATACCATTATATATATTTTAATATAAATTATGTTATTATGAAAAATATGTTTAGATTGTAATTAATATTTCTCATACACTCTTATTTTACAAATATTAAAATCTATTTAATCGTTATTTTTTGTTATAGAAAAGTATATATCATTCAGTCTCACAAACTAATTTTTTGTAACTCTATATAAAATGGTGGAAATGTATATTATAATCTTAAAACACGATAATGAAAAGGTAAAAAAATCACATTTTATATAGTTTATTAACATTAAGTTATAATTTATCTAATTTTTTATATTACGACACTTTATTATTTTTTATTCTACTTTGAATTTTTAAAATGACTAAAAAAACAATTTATTTATATTTATA
>OVAV01001163.1:0-14182 GCA_900406375.1 Iberis amara | reverse complement strand
TATATATATATATATATCATTTAAATATATTTAATATATATTGGTATGGATTCAGATATCCGGGCCTAAAAATTTAAATATCCATATTCGGGCTCCACGGATATCATAATTTTCGGAGCGGATCCAAGTGGATCCCGGATCAGATCTTTGATCCCGAATAATAATTCCACCCCTACATTTTGCAAGCTCTAAATTTCTTCAAGATCTCTAATTTTATAACCTATGGATTTTACTTCCTCTATTGGGATATCGTATCCCATATGATTAGGCAATAGCTAATTATGTTTTCTTATTGTCAACAATGTATAGCTGCAGGATAGATACAGACTCTGCATATATAACCATGTATCGTTCTTCTTCATGTATAGAGAGAACTCTTTCCGTTGCACTCTGAATTCTTTATGGTATCAGAGCTTGATATCTAAAAAAAAACACAAACACACGTTTTTTTAAATACAATCCACAACGATGGTTAATCCCTCAGAATCGAATACGACGAACACCGAGGTGAGACGTACGATTTCACCTTACGACTTGACCGCCGCGGATAATCCTGGTGCTGTGATCTCTCATCCACTATTGAGAGGTGAAAATTATGATGAGTGGGCATGTGGAATGAAGACCGCGCTCAGCTCTCGTAAGAAATTTGGTTTTCTTGACGGGTCTATTAAACGCCCGGATGACGGATCTCCAGATCTGGAAGACTGGTTGACGATTCAAGCCTTGCTTGTTTCGTGGATTAAGATGAGTATTGATCGTAGCATACGCTCGAACATCTCTCATCGGGATGTTGCTAAAGAGTTATGGGATCATCTGAAAAAACGATTCTCTGTTACAAACGGACCGAGAATCCAACAATTCAAAGCAGAGCTTGCGGGTTGTAAACAACAAGGACTTGTCGTTGAAACTTACTATGGCAAACTAAATCGGATATGGGATAGCTTGGCCAATTATCGACCTCTTCATGTCTGTAAGTGTGGCAAATGATCTTGTGATTTAGGCACTCTTCAGAAACAAGACAGAGATGCAGAGAAAGTCCATGATTTTCTTTGTGGGCTTGATGATGATTACGGGATAGTCAGGTCTACTCTTGTGTCACGCGATCCAATTCCTTCATTGGAAGATGTTTACAATGTTGTTCGTCAAGAAGAAGATTTGAAAAATAATACTCGTCGGCGGTCTGAAACTTCTGAAATGGCTGCATATGCAGTTCAAACAAAATCACGTCCGATGAAACAAGATGATCAAAACAAAGGCGTGTTCTGTAAGCATTGTCGTCGCACAGGACACTCCTCGGAGAGTTGTTTCTCTATTGTTGGGTAACCAGACTGGTGGGGTGAACGTCCACGGGCTCGTTCCACACAATCTAAAGGACGCACCTCTGCTCATGCCTTATCGCGTGGCCGTAACGTCACCTATGCTAACACTGTCCACGTTCCCAACCTACAACATCAAGATCATGTGAATCATGTCATAACTGATAAAGATCGTGATGGAGTGACGGGGAAATCGAACACGGGTACCTCCGGTAACACTGAAAATTTTTGTTATCAACACTGTACAAAGCCGGATGTTGAATCACAACGCAGCTTCTTCGCTGTATCCCATCACCAATTATGTCAGTTGTTCACGCTTCTCTTCACGCCACACAACTTATCTTGCTGCCATTACTGTCGCTCATGAACCACGCAGTTTTAAAGAAGTTGTTCATCATCAAGTTTGGCGCAATGCCATGACTGATGAAATACACGCACTTGAATCAAATCAGACATGGACTTTGGAGAATCTACCACCGGGTAAGAAGGCAATAGGGTCCAAATGGGTTTACAAAGTGAAACACAAATCAGATGGGTCCATTGAATGGCACAAGGCCAGACTCGTTGTTCTGGGAAATAAGCAGATTGAGGATGAAGACTATGGCGAAACGTTTGCTCCAGTAGCGAAAATGGGCACAGTTCATCTATTTCTGCAAGTTGCAGCCGGTAAAAATTGGTCGGTTCATCAGATGGACGTGCACAACGCGTTCTTGCACGTGGATCTCAAAGAGGAAGTTTATATGAAACCTCCGCCAAGGTATTTTCCAGATGACGAGACGAAGGTCTACCGTTTACGAAAATCTCTCTACGGTCTTAAACAAGAACCTCGTTGCTGGTTTGTAAAGCTTGCAATAGCCTTACGCGATTATGGTTTTCAACAAGATCGCTTGGACACCTTGTTGTTCACGTTTCAAAAATCTGGTATCAAAATCAACATACTAATTTAAGTTGATGACATTATTCTTTGCAGCAATGATGTGCAGGCACTCCAGATTTTTAAAGACTACTTGTCTTCTTGTTTTAAGATGAAAGACTTAGGGAGTCTCAAATACTTTCTCGGGATCGAAGTAGCGAGGTCAAAGACTGGTATGTATCTTAATCAGCGAAAGTATGCGCTTGATTTACTTGCTGAAACAAGACTGTTGGGCACGAATCCGGCTTCATTTCCTATGGAGCAGAATAATAAACTTGCTCTCTCAACGTCACCATTCTTGGATGACCCAAAACCGTATCGCCGTTTGATTGGGAAACTGATATATCTGGTATTAACTCGACCTGACCTGTCTTATTCAGTACACATTCTGTCACAATTTATGCACTCTCCAAGAACAGATCACTGGACAGCGGCTATGAGGGTTCTTCGTTATTTGAAACGCAATACGGGACAAGGGATTCTACTGCGATCTGACAGTAATTTCCAAATCACTGGCTGGTGCGATTCGGACTGGGCTAGTTGTCCGCTAACTCGACGGTCCGTAACTGGTTATTTTGTACAGATTGGTCAGTCACCAATTTCGTGGCAAACGAAAAAACAAGACACCGTCAGTCGTTCCTCGACCGAGGCAGAATAATGTGCTTTAGCTTATTTAACAACCGAACTTCTCTGGCTTAAAAGAGTGCTCCATTCTCTCGGTGTCAACCATGATCAACCAATTCGAGTTTGTTGTGATAGCAAGGCAGCTATCCACATTGCCATGAATCACGTATTTCATGAACGAACGAAACATATTGAATCCGACTGCCATTTTGTTAGTGATGAAATACAATTGGGAACTTTGACTCCGACTCATGTCACCAGCGCCTCTCAGCTAGCAGATATATTCACAAAGCCACTTGGCAAACAGGCGTTTGATACTTTCCGACACAAGCTGGGTATCCAAGACTTGCACACTCCAGCTTTAAGGGGGGTATTGGGATATCGTATCCCATATGATTAGGCAATAGCTAATTCTGTTTCCTTATTGTCAAAAATGTATAGCTGCACAATATATTACATTAATTAGGATAGATACAGACTCTGCATATATAACCATGTATCGTTCTTCTTCATGTATAGAGAGAACTCTTTCCGTTGCACTCTGAATTCTTTACCCTCCCTTGGTCTTTGAACAATCTTTTGAGTTGATTGTGCTCCGCTTTCATCGTAATGTAAACAACTTCTTTCTCTATCATTACTATCTGGGCATCACTAATATTATTCAATAGCTCTAATTTCTCTTGCTTCACTTTATCAAACACTGCCTGTAACAAATTGTAAAGGATTAAGTTCATGAGGCGTATTGATATTTTTAATATGTTTTTGATATTGTTAATATGTTTTGTTAAGAATAGTGTTTCAAACTAACCTTTCTAAAAGGTAGTCTACAGTTGGGGGTTATTTAAGATACGAAAAACCCTAGCCGACTTTTGAAACCCTCTCAGACACGACTACCGAGGCCACTCCGGCGATGCTGTTTCTCGACGCCGGCGGTGGTGATTCCCGCCGGCGTCGCCTTCTCTTTACAGCCGCCTGCTTCTTTTCCTGTTTAGATCTCGTTTCAAGGTGTTGTGTTCTCCCGTTCTCGCCCAGGATCTATGTCTCCCGCCGGTGTGCCGTAGCTTCTGTCCGTCGTCGCCGCCGTGCAAGGGGTCTCATCCTGTTGTTTCTCAGCGTCATTGGCTCTACCTCGCCACTGCAAGCTCCGCCTCTTTTACCTTTCTCAGCCGAGTACTTGTCTCCTCTACAACTCTCGTCTCATTTCGTTTACCATCACAATGGCTTGCGACACTGTGGTATTTCGCTGTTCCGGCCAGAGACTTGTTTCAAGGTAAATCTCAATCTTCACTGTAAGGAAGAGATGCTTTGGATTAGATCTGACTGCCGAAATCATAGGCTCCTTTTTCCGGCGAGCTCATAGTTGTTCGTTTTAAGCTCTGGGTTAATGAAGCTACTGTTGACAGCCTTAAGTCCAGTAAACATTGGTTGTGCATTTGTGATTGGTTTGCTTGTTCAAGTTTTAGAGTTTGGTTTTAGATCTCAGGTGGAGCATTCACGGGATATTTTGGTCGGATCAGACTTCTTCATTGGTAAAGCGGCAATTTGCCGCTGCTGGTGCTGCGTCGACCGCAACGACTTTTACCTCGGAGAAGCTGTCGTGTTTCATCGGATTTGTGTGTGTACTCGGTTCAGGTCGGATTTCTTCTCCGGTAAAGCGGCAAGTTGCCGCTGCTGCAGCTGCGCCGATCGGTTAACCTTTACATGCGTCATGTTTGCAGGTCAAAGATTCTCCTTTGTTAGATCAGAGTTCAGGTACAAGGTAAGTCTCCATCTTTGTTTCAAGGATGAGACGCTTTGGTACGTTTCTGGTCTCCAAAGCGATCGACTCCCCTATTACTCCTTATGTGAGAGTCTCCATCCAGATATTTCAGATTCTGGGAATTGTCTATCTGTCCAAGCCATAGAAATCAGGCTTAGATTTCCAAGTGTTTATGAACAGTGTAGTTACTTTGTTGCTAGAGACTTCTGCCATCTACGGTACGGTATTACCCTAGATTCAAGAAGTTTTTGGTCAATAATTATGGTTAAACTGTCATTCGCTCAGGGATTATCGAGTTTAGAAGGCTCGGATCTTGGTCTTTGTCACCATTGAAGAAAACCTTCTTCCTTTTGGCAAAAAGATTAGGATCGATCATGGTTTTCGTTATGAAGACGTGCATATCTAAGAGTTTAATCATCCTAGTAATCTTTTGCTCTTTTATTAGCTTTCCTACTTGTTACGTTTGTATCAAACTTTTTGCGTTTGTCGTATACGACAAAGCTAATGCTTATGTAATCGTCTAGTTATGAAATGAAAACGTTGTGCACAAAAAAAAAAGAATAGTGTTTCAAAAGAAGCTTTGGTTGATGCCTCCATGATTTTTCTTGGAAAAAAAATGAAATCTATTATTATGTTCACTTTTTCTTCTATTTCCGTGATCATACTTCAAGAACTCTCGTGTGTCACTGTAAGACTTCTCTTAAGCAATACTTGAACCTTCAAATTCTTAGTTTTTTCTTTTTCTTTTAAAAGCTTTTTCTTTCTCGGTTTGTGCTTATCGTTACTCTCCATTTATGGCTTGATAAACGTAGTTGCTCTTGGTATTGGTGGTCTCTCAATTTGATGTTTTATCTCGTATCCTTTCATTTCAAGCTCATTGTATAAACTATCAATCTTCTCTTCTCGTATCCTTACTTGTCTCCTACGGTATTCTTCAGGCATCTTTGTCATCTCCAGTGAACTTATTGAAGTTTTCCTACGTTTTCTAAGATGACTTGGTGCAAGAGTAATATTTTGAAGATCAAATTCATGATACAAAAACAAAAGATCGGGAGGAGCTAAGAGATTTAGAAATGTTCTACTATTTTTTTCCGACATTAAACTATTATTTATGGTCCATATTCTGGAAAGAAAATATATACCCTGAAAACTTTTTTATACTATATGTTCTGAACGAATCTTACCCAAAAATAGATGTATAAGTAGAAAAATTATATAACATGAAAAAGTAAGCTAACAAAAATTTAGCACATTTGCAGCGTATATGTTAGCAATTTTGTAGGAAAAACATAAATATTAGTATAAATACTAAAGATGTTTGTTTGGGTTAATATATATGTAATTTCTCATCAATTATATTAAAATCTCTAATAATAATTGGTGTTCGGAAAAAGAAGCCTTAACTTAATAAATTAATATTTTCTAATTTTTGTAGTAAAATTGAAGACAAAATTGAAGCCAAAAGAAAAAAAAGAAATCTGAAACATAGTAGAATCCTACAGTCACTAACTATTCATAATACATACCCTCCTCAAAATTAAATCAGAGCATAATCAAAGAAATCAAATTGGAAAATATCAAAATTAACATATTAATTGGGGACGAAAGCTCAGAATCTAAATTTTTTTGATGTGTGTACGTTGAAGATTCATCTTCTTGTTCAAAAGTTTAAATTCAATTATTACGATCTCCACTTCTATTAAACTCGTGGATTTTTTTAATTTTGTTTCATTTTTGTCCTTTTTCAATCATATAGATATGTGGTTTTTTTTTACTTTCCCATACTATTTATTTACCATTTTTAATCATAAAGATATGTTGTCTACCTCTTTTGGTCTTTGACTCTGGAGATATATCTGTTTTCTTCCGGCTTTGGATGTTTGAGTTTTGTTAAACCCTTTAGATTTCCTTTTTGTATAATCGGATAACTAATGTAATTCATCAGATGAAAAAAAAAACATCATAACCCAACCCAAATCATCTAGAACAATATAATAACTTTTAACCATGGTCATAATACACGTAACCTTTTGAAAAATTTGGTTCGATGTTAACCATAATTATACTAATAGAGAAACGTTGCGACACTTTTTAAATTGGCAACTTCTCTATTTTCAAGGGTTTGTTTTTACTGCTATAAACCGGACAATACCATCGAAAAGTTACATCTTTTAGGAAAAGACACAATTCTACCCAAAGTTATATCTTTTGAAAAAGGACTCAATTCTACCAAAGGTTATATCTTTTGGTTCTAAACTATATCTTGTTGGTTTTTTTGTAACATGAAAAAAGAACATGTGTCACTTAGATAATAAAGGTAACTAAATTTTTATAATTTTTAATAATAATTAATAAACGATATTTGCCATTTAAAAAAAAGACTTTTGTCCAAATATAAGTATTACGTTAAAATAATCATGGATTATAAGGACCTTTCTATTGCACTTCCTCTAGTACATGTTTCAAGTGGAAACTTGTTATTAGTGATGTATTCAAGTAGAGATCCCATAATATGAAAAATTAGTGTTAAATGTGGTTTATATAGAGTATAATCTCATGTTAGTGTAGGCAAATGCTAAACTACGTATAATTTTGGCGTAAATACTCTTATGACAATACTTATTTGTTTCTTTGCGTTGATAGAAGTTTTTTTGAAATTCTGAAGTGATATGGTCTCAAATAGAAAGATAAACTTTACTCCTACCGTAAATTATGTTTTTTGGGTTAAATTGTAGATACTCTGTACATATAAATTTATTCATTTTGTTATGTGTGGAGTCAATGTTGAACCGTTTACATCCCTATATGTATGCAATTGTTCCTGAACCATCTAGAGAAAAACCAAAAATCATTTAAAGTTAACGACAACATATTGTTTGATTTACATTCATGGTACATTATGACAAAACATAGAAGAAATTGGTTTTGGTTTGCCATCTAAAGCAAAGGAACATAATCATGATTATGAACTTTCATATTTTCTATTGCTGGAATTCAGAAGCACCTGTTAAATAGATTAATTAAACTGCAAATTTATATATTTTGAACCGCATCGAATCTGTGTTGATATAACAAATAGAGCTTTCAATTAAATTGGGTTCCTAGAAATCTTAAAACAACAAAAAATTCATTTCATCATTTGTAATTAAAAATTAAAAAATGACTAAAGTGTTAAGCAGATATGAGTTTCTCACTCTTTCATCCTTCATCCAAGAGTAGGATATGCATATTCAGTGACTTGCTTCCTCTGCGTCCATTGCGTGTCATCCATAGTCAAATCATGCAGACAATAATTTGTGATATCGTAGGATATTTTTAAAATATTTCATTGTTGAGTACGACCATTTAATATATGCCATAAATGACCCAAACTTTTGGAATCAAATTAGGCAAATGAGTCTAATCAAGAATTACTGCATTGCTCGATAGCATTGTTCCAAAACTTGAGAAAACAACAAAAAAGGTAGGCATGGACTTCAACACATTCATGGAACTGATAACACTTATGGTCTTGAATGGAGAAGGAAGAGACTTGAGAAAACAATGAAAGAGAAAAGATAATTGTACAAAAGGATGCAGAGATGGAAGTAAACTTATTTAATAGCCACGTAAATAGACGAATCGTAAATGAGAAGGTGCCTATTGAAGTGTCGTGATGTTTCATATTTTGTAAACTTATATTTTTTTCCACAGTATTATTTACAAAGAACCGAACTAATATTTTTAGTCAATATATATTTAAGGCCCTTTATTTAATATGAAGTTAACGAATTAGTTAACCGACGCTTCTTTGAAAACCAAGCCCACTGAATGCAGAGGGCGGACACGTGTCATGCACTCATGTAATGAACTCATCTTTTATTATATATATACTAGGATATGACCCGTTCTATGCGCGGGTTTTTGTTTTGCAATCTCTTTAAACAATCATAATGGTAAGTTATGTGAACATAAAGAATTGAAAAGTGTTTTACTTTCATATGCATGTTGTATTGTATTTTGGTCTAAATTATAGAATCATCTAAAATTTCAGTTATAAAGTAATTGAAGACTTAGTGTTTTATATCTATAATTTCATTTCCAGTGTATTGTTGATATTATTTAGCTACCTCTTTTTGCAAACTAACTTGATTGTTCTTGTGTGCATTTTGTATAGGTTTACTTCCCCATCGATTTTTTCTTTTAGCAGAAATTAGTTAATCTTATCTCCAATTTCAATATGATCAAGTGATGTACTGGACAACGATAAAAATTATGACATTGTAACATAGAAACATGAAGGACAAACAATAATAAGGGGACTTTCATCATGTATCATGTGAGGAAAATGACTGATATTTTATAACCTTTTTGGCAAGGGAAAACATAGCAACAACAGTACCCTTAGTGTATATTGATCTGCCACACACATAATTATCTCGGGATTCGAAGGAAACACTGCAAAGAAACACAAAGAAAAGGGAGCTAGTTATGGAACATGTCTATTTTAACATGGAGATAAAAGTTGTAAAGATGTGAAGTGATAAAGATGGAAAGGGTGATCAGAGACATGCTCTCCAGAACACCCACTATCTCAATTTGTTGTTCCCTAATCAATTATATACAGTACAAACAATTTATACACAAAACATCTATATTCCAAGGAATATAAATAGTTGTTGAGATGGGATGAATAAACAACAACCAATGTACATGATCTATGTCGTAAGACACTACCAAGGAAAGCTTTCAAACAAAACTGAGAAACATGCAAAAGTTTCAAATTTTTTGTCCTCAGATCTATGACATATTTATATATGAAAATTATAATTAGGACATACCAGCAGATGCCATGTAAGAGACAGCGGCAAAGACTCCTTTAGCGGACATGTTTGATGGCAAAGACCTCTCCTTTTATCTTCTTCGATATCTTTCGTCGATGGATTAACAACAATCAATAACGTCTTTTTCTTCGGTGAATCCATTTTTCGAAAATCCCAAACATACATCAAGCAATAATATTCAAAATTTTTGTTCTCATATCTCATTGTATTAATGAGCAAATCAAAATGTGATAAAACCTTCAAAAAAATTTGAGAACCATAGGTTAAGATCATTGTTCTTGAAATAGAGTTGAAATTACCATTGATTTTAATCTTGTTTACTGAAGAATTTCCTTGATGAATTGATTTAAGTTGTTGTGGTAAGAAGATTTGGAGAAAAAAATAGAAGAGAAAAAATTAATGTAAAAGAAAGGAATCGTGAATAGGAGAAGTTGTAGGTTAAATTCATCCTATTATAAAAGAAAAAGGGAGAAGAAAGGAGAAGTTGGAAGATTGAGGGTAGTGGGATAGTTTTTTTCGTAGATGGTGGGAATGGTTAGTAGTAAGAAAGTTTTTTTTTTTGTCAACCATACTATAAATATTCAAAATGTTTCTCCTCCGTGAATGGTTGCCCATCTTGGAGGTACAAAGCCTACAAATGTCCGATCAACAAGAGATGCTCTTGCTGAACGGGCAAGGCAATCCGCCTTTTTATTACAAACACGAGAAATTAAAGAAATAGAAAAAGAAGGTAATGAAGAGCAAAGAATCTCAAAGGTATGTAACCAATTGGAGAAAGCTGGCCACTTCCCAGGTGACTGAATCATGGATACGAGTTCTGCGCTATCAGATTCGAACTCGACACACTCCAGCCTGTTATCAACACAACTTTGCNCACGAGAAATTAAAGAAATAGAAAAAGAAGGTAATGAAGAGCAAAGAATCTCAAAGGTATGTAACCAATTGGAGAAAGCTGGCCACTTCCCAGGTGACTGAATCATGGATACGAGTTCTGCGCTATCAGATTCGAACTCGACACACTCCAGCCTGTTATCAACACAACTTTGCACTGCCCACATTAATGCTTCCAACTCCGTGTGTAAGGGTGAGATACTTCTACGAATGCTTTTTGCACCTAACATCTGTTGGGTTGAAACCCCTTGAACTGCAACACCAGCCTAAGCCAGATTTTGGATCGGTAGTAAGAAAGTTAATAATTTAAAAATAAGTGTATTAGTAATTAATTAGTGGAATTTTATAGTTTTGACACATCAACAAAGGTATATGTGTCAATTGAACAATGTTGCAGTTTTTTGTGAATCTACTTGTGATTTATTATAATTAGATACTAGTGCTAAAACCCGTGCTTTGCACGGACTACATGTTTATAATTTTTATATTAATAATTAAGATTCAAAATAGTAATTTTATATTTTATATATATTTAATNAAGTTTGGGCATCTTCCCATGAACGTTTCTCTGATAACGCCCTTGCTAGGATATTAGTTGAAGGTTGACTTATACCCTGAAAAACCATAAGATTACGATCTTTCCAAATTGACCATAGAATCCAAGGATAAGTGTCAAAGTTTTGTCCATCTGCTCCTTGTTTTCNAAATAGTAATTTTATATTTTATATATATTTAATGAAATTTTGATATATTTGAATATTTCCATAAAATTATAATTTATAACTTTTTAGTTATAAACATAGCTGTATTTGAGTTTTGATAGTGCTAAGACCTNACTTTTAAATTTTGGTGTTTTTAGAAAATCATATAATATATTTTTTCATATTAATTTCACCATTAAAGAAGTTGTCTTTGAAATATATTAATGTTATAGTGACGTTTTTAAAACATATTAGTNTATAATTTTTATATTAATAATTAAGATTCAAAAATAGTAATTTTATATTTTATATATCTTTAATGAAATTTCGATATATTTGAATATTTCCATAAAATTATAATTTATAACTTTTTAGTTATAAAAATAGCTGTATTTGAGTTTTGATATTATAATATTGAAATTAATTTAAAAAGTAATGTATTTAAACTCAAATAATTATCTCGGATTCAGTAAAAATTCTACTATTATTTGTTCCGACATTCTATAATTATTTATATTCCATATTTTTTATAAAAAAAATTTGATTTTTCAGAAAAAACAAAAAAAAATATTATTAGATGTTCTTAGTTCTAACCCATTAGTAGATGAATAAATAGAAATAATATATAACATGAAAAATATGATAATAAATTTAGAACATTCGTCGAGTATATCTTAACAATTTATAAGTGAAACATAAATATTAGTATGAGTACTAAAAATGTTTTCTTTAGAGCATTTTGGACCATTTGAGCTTCTTCTCTATAAATAACTTTAGTACAATGACCCACCTTTAAACTAAAACCTGAATAATTAGATTATATATCAAACTATTCATAAGTGAACCAATATTAACAATAAAGATATTATACCAAAATTGATTGTGATATATACTTTGTACTTTGAAGGCAAGGTTTAACAAATATAATCTTGAATCCGAACGACATTGTTGAAGAGTTGAATACAAAAGATATTAATCATCACAAAACTATTTGATATTACCAAGTTAGCTGAGCATGTGCATGAAGATGAGTTGGATGATATAACAACAATTAAGCTATCCTATGCAAAGACAACAGATCAAACAGTCTGGACTTATAACTCAAATGGGCAATATTCTGTAAAATCAGGATATTGGATTGGCATTCACTCATCTGATCAGGAACCACTGGAATTATAGGGAGAAGAAATTATACTTAAGACAAAGATCTGGAAGTTGCATATATTACCAAAAATCAGGGATTTCTTATGGCGAGCAGTTTCAAATATTCTAGCCACATCAAAAGAACTGGATCGCAGACATCTCCTACCTGATAACAGATGTAAAAGTTGCTCAAATACAGAATGTCAAAACCACATCTTCTTTCAATGCTCATGGCTATCTGGTTTATGGGATGTGCTTCATGTCCCAAATTTCAATCCTCTAGACCAAGATGAATCCTTCACTTCTAAACTCAAACATATTTTGGATTATTATTCCTATGGAGACACAGCAATTGAACAAAGACTAAGACTGTTACCACTTTGGACAATGTGGAACATTTGGAAACAGAGGAATGAATACACATTCACAGGTAAAGACTTGCATTACTCTACCATTATCCAACGATCTCATATAGAGATTGATGAATGGCTCCAGAATAATCCACCAAGTCTGAAAACTCTGAAGAAATTACAACCTACTTCATGGACAAGACCAGCTGATAGTTGGATTAAATGTAACTACGATGCTGCATTTACAAACCCACAGTCAAAGGCAACGGCAGGTTGGATTTTTCGAAACTCAGATGGTTACTATTGTGGATCAGGACAGAGTACAGGACGTCAAGTCTCTTGTCCAATTGAAGCTGAAGCTCAAGCTCTTATTATGGCTATGCAACATGCTTGGAGCCTTGGTTATATAAGAGTGCATTTTGAAGGAGACAACCAAATCTTTACATCTACTTTCATTACGGCTTCACTACATTTACATATTGAGAATTGGAGAAAAGACTTCCTTTTATGGAGGCAACGATTTGAAGAAGTTAAAGTTTCTTGGACACCAAGGGAATCAAACACAAAGATTATCTTGCACAGTCACAAAGATTATCTTCTACAAGTTTTCAATTTCATTACTATGTACCATATAACATTACTCAATATTTACATTCTGAGTACTTTGTATCTGCTTCATAGTCAATGAAAGTTGGTGTTAAAAAAAAAAGGACAATAGACTTGTTTTCGGTTAAATATATATGCAATTTCTCATCACACTACAAGAGAAGTAGATGAATTCCGATTAAATTTTTCGACTAAATGTTTTGTCGAAATTTTTGTATCTAATTTCTGACTTTTTTCCGACTAAACAAACATTTAGTCCGTAATTAGTTGGTAATAGGGTATAGTGGGAAAATAGTCGGAAAATTTTCCGAGAATTTATCGACTAATTTGGATTTTTCTTTAAAAAAAAAAAATTTAGTCGCAAGTTAGTCGGAAATTTACGCATAGTAAGAAACTAGTCGGAAATTTTTGCGACAAGCTTCCGACTAATTTGGATTTTTGTTAAAAAAAATATTTGTAGCAAATTAGTCGGAAATTTATTAATAAAATACTCGGACAAATATTTTTGACAAATTTCCGACTAATTTGTCTTTTTAGGTTATTGTCTGGTTTTGGTCGAAAATTTTATGCACTCGTAGCAAAATAGTCAGAAAAAAAATATAAAGACAAATTTCCGACTAATGTATTTTTGGATATTGTCCGAATTATGTCGGAAAATTTAAAAAAAACAATTTAGTCGAAATTTTGTCCTAATTTAGTGTAAAAATTGTCACAAACAGTTTCCTACAAATTTCAGATTAAATATTATAGTCGGAAAAATTTAGTATATAACCAGACCTTCCTCTCTTACGAATCATACTCACNGATTTATTTGATTCCGATTTTCCAAATCTATCGCATGTACCAGAGTCTTACGCTGGACCGCAACAACAACCGCAACATCAACCGCAACATCAACCGCAAAAACAACCGCAACAACAACCACAACATGTACAACAAAAAATTAATAATCCGCTTCGGTATATGTCGTTGAAAGATCTACTTCGCGCACCGGGTCGCGAGGCATTGAAAATGCTCCATCCAATACGTCAGAATGGAGCATTCTGGTAAATATTT
>OVAV01001162.1:0-14187 GCA_900406375.1 Iberis amara | reverse complement strand
AATAGTGTTATTGGGTAGATTCTATGTACGTGAGACGTTTGAAAAAGTTGTTGGGCTTGTACGGTGGCTATAATTTTACGTTGAAACTTTGTCCAGCTGTCACAGTTTAACTGGTTAACTATTTTTGATGATGTGGATGCCCTGAGAATTCTTAGAATTGAAATTTTATATAGTATAGATTATTCGAAATATCTAGGAACGGTGTACAATAATTATTTGACTATTTTGATTTGGATCAAATACTCATTATCAACACAATTTTTTTTTTTTTTGACTAGCGACTAGTGTGAGAGTGAGCTAATAAAGCCAAAATCGGTGGTGGGTTGTTGTTGACTACTTTCGACAATTTTTATATTTTAAATTGTATAGTTTATAGAACAAATGCACATATCTAAAGTGTATAAATAATTATATAAAAATTGAAACATGTTTCGCAGTGATTTTATCATCCGTATTGACTATTTGTAGTTTATGGCTTTTGGATTTATAAATGCTAAATTAACAATACATGGATCGGTTAGAAACACTTTTTGTTTAATAACCAAAGTTTTTCACTCTTTTGAAATGTAATAAGCTTTTTATTTTTTCATCTTAATTCGATTTCACATAATGTGTTATCTTATCCTTTAAAATTAAATTATCGATTCAAACATGATAAAAACTGAATAAGTTATCGGTAATATACGAATACCTATAAAAAATATATATATATATATATACGAATACCTTCTTCCACATTAAATATATCAATTATTGATTGATATATCATGTGACTCTTGATAACAAAGTTTTTCAACTAGCCTGTATATTATTCAAAGAGTTAAATTGAACAGTTTTTTATACGTGTATGTGGGAGTGTGCATTTATTACAAACCCGAAATTCAAATACCCCTACAACTAATTGTGTTTTTAAATTTTATTTAGTGAGAAAAAACCTTAAAAATATTTAAACTCTTTAATTTTTTTCATATTAATACACGAACTTGTTTTGTTGTTATATTAATTCTCATATTTTCATCCGTTGCCATTTTAAATTCCAAACAATTCAAAATCGTAATTTTGTCTAAAATTCGTTAATCATCTAAATAATTTCGTTAGTCAACGTTACTGTAAAAAAGAAAACCTAGGAAATTTTTTTTTCTTCAATAAAGTTAATTATCTGAATCTCTCCCATGTCCAAACTTGAACTAACTTAAACAAAGAAGTCAAATCGATTTTATATGTGAAATTGTTCTTCAATAGAGTTAAGTTTCTATACAAAATTAGCAAGAACAGGTGGAGCTAAAGCAATCTTAATCCCTCTTGAAAGATGAATATCAATTGAAAAAACATCTCTTTGAAAACAAAATAGCAAGATGGAAACCCAAAGTAGCTTAGCCATAAAACAAAGAAGTCAATTAGAGTTTTAATGATTGTTGATTCGTTCGTTGACGAGCATTAGAATCGAATTGAGAAGAAGGCGGCGGAGAGCGATGGTTGGAGGAGAAGAGTTTTTTTTTCCCATGTTTTTTTATAGTAATGTTGACTGACGAAATTGTTTAGTTGACTAACAGATTTTAGATAAAATTACGATATTGAATTGTTTGAGATTTAAAATGGCAACAAATGAAAATATGAGAATTAATATGGCAATGAAACAAGTTCATGTATTAAATGGGCAAAAATTAAAGGTTTTTCTTCGTGATAGTGTTTTCGTTAAAAAGTAAATTTCCAGTATGTTTTTCACTAAAATATCCATATCCAGTGTTCAAATATGAAAAAGATATACAAATAAAAATAATTAAGAGACAACACAAAAAAAAAAAAAAAGTAAAAGGAAAATTATGTTCACTTTTACTTTTTCAGCATACGTCTTTTTCTAATAGCTTACATAATTGCACACCTTTACCGGTTTTTAATATTTCATGTCTCCATAACCATTTCACTATATAATCCCCATTATAACAGTCGTTATCATTATTTCTTAACTATATAATAGTGAAATTAGGTGGTCGATAGATTAAGTTATGTATCATATCATCGATGTAAGTTGAATTTTATTTCCAATTAAACTACAAAGAGAAATTGTATAGAATCATCACTACTCTCACAAACAATTCTTCCCAAAGAGTAAGTATTTTAAATGGGGCTTCAAAGTCTAAGCATAAGTGTTTAATCAAAGCTTTACAAAGACATAATTGATTACTCACTATAATGGTAACTCGCACGCAGCTTTACTATCTTTGGACTTTTGCTGACCAAGTAGCTCAGCCATGGTTTTGCAACGACATTCTTTTCCAGGTCGTAAGACGTCTCCATAAACCGCCATTTCGATAACGTCAAGCTCCTTGTCTATATATGTTTAAATAATAAGATATCTTAGGAAAGTGAAAGCAGAGATGCAGTGAAAAGACATATAACACACAGATCGATCAGTGCAAGTTTAAAAACATGTCAATTGTACACTTTGTTTCACTCCTACAAAACGTAAACTAGCAAGATTAGAACAATTTGAAATATTGCTTTTGCGTTTAAAGAAGAATCCTAGTTGTTCAAGTGTTGTAAAAAAAAGACCAAGAGAGAAAAGAGAAAGAAGATCTAAAACAAAATCATCTACCACATGTATGACATTGACATAACTTCAAACGATCAAGCTATTCAACACAACAGTTTATGAAGATACAACAACTGAAAAGCCATTGGATATTTCGTAGAAAATACTATATCTGTACTCTCGTAACTCTCCATGATCTTAGTCTATGCGTGATGTGTGTCAGTGTGTACATCATCATTATAATTCACTATCAAAATTGACCCATCGTACTAATATAATATGAAGACCATTCTAAAACAACCGAACAAGAAATGGTTGAATCTTAGTAAACAAATAAACCAACAAAACAAATCTATGATTCATTGTCACGAGGAGTATCCAACCTTAGCAACACACCTGTAAATTGCAGACCACATGAATAGTTCTTAAGTGTCGTCGAGTCCAAATTTTCTTGAGCTGATTTTAGTCTGTTAACCCTAGTTTGAAGAATCTGACAATTTTCCACAGTTGACTCTCCACCTATACACAGAAGCAACCATAAACACTAAAAATTTAATCCACAAATTTTGATCTACCTAAACCCTAAATTCAAATGTGAAAAACTGAAATTTTTTAAGAATTATACCTTTGGAATAAGGAACGATGTGATCATACTCAAAACAGAGACAGCCATTGCAATTTCCGAAACGTTTGCAGACAACGTTTCCGACAGCGTCTTTACGCCACCTCTCGGGATGTCGACCAGGTACTATATCAGCATTTGCCCAGCACTTATTCTTCGCCTTTGCATCGAAGAAACGAGGCCTTTCTTCTCCGTCAGATTTTCCATTGAAGCGAGACGGAGATGACGGAGGAGAGGCAGTGCTGGAGTTAGAAAAAGAGGCGGAGTACGAAGGAACAGACGAAGAAGACCCCATCGATCTCGCCTTCTCTCTCCCTCTCGAATTTGGTGTTTCGAACCGGGAAAGTAAATTAAAATCGGTTTAAGTAAAGATAAACCGAACCGGAGTCTCGAGGTTTGACTTTGATAAGGTGCGATTTTAACCAGAGTATATAATTACTCATTTAGAGTCGATCCTTAGAAAACACATTGAGACTCTTTGATCGGAATATCAAAATATCGATGGCTAAGGAAACACCGTCGTCGTCGTCGTCGTCGGTACCCTCCGTTCTTAGAGCTTATGCGGCTCCTATTTTCATCTTCGTCCTGGCTATGTTCTTTCAGCTTTTCCTACTTCCTCGCTCCTTTCCTCCTTCTCACTACGATGGTACGCTTTCTTTCTCACTCGACTATGACCTGTACTACAATTTCGCTTCCGTTTTGATTGTTTAATTGATTTCTTTCGGTTTTTCCTTTTGATTTCTTAGTTCTGGGTGTCAAGATGTACAGTTCAGTGGATGAAGTGAGAGAGGCGTACGAGAGTATTGCTTCCAACTGGTAACTTTATCGATCTGGGGACTTATTTTGTGGTCTGTTTTAGCCTAGAACTTAGATTTGAGCACACTATTCAGTCTCTATACAGTTATAGATAGTTCTGAAAGTATCATGTGTTTTGTCCCTAATAATTTCCTCATTAGCATTTCGCAAGTGGCTCTGGCTTACCTATGCATTTGGTTTGTAGAACGTACCTGCAGTCTTGACTGTGGAAGTAGAATGATACTGAGACTTGATTGCTAACTGCTAACGGGAAAGCTTTTTTTTCTCTCACAAGCGTCACAGCACAGCATACTAATTGCTAAATGATAAAGGACTTTTGGGTCTTAGATATCTCAGAGTGTTGTTAGTATATGTAGGCTAGGCATGTAAAGAATGGAATGTATCATTGAGAAACTAGAGTTTAGGTATTCTAAGTGGAATATACGGTGCAGAAACACTGTAACAACCAATTTTTTGACAAGTAATCATAACAGGGAATCAGGTTCCGGAAATGCAGCTCGTCCAGCTAATTTTGTAAAGGTAGGTCGATTATTTTGGAGCGTTAAACCTGTCCACCTTTTAACGTGTGTAATGTTTCTTCTAGTTCTAATTCCATCAATGCTACTCTATATTATGCAGATACAATATGCCTATGAGCTCTTAACAAATCTAGTATGGAAAAGGGAGTATGACATATATGGCATTGATGAATCAATTGTAAGTTGTTAGTCCTGCATCTTCGCTCTTTTTTTTCATTTTGTTGCAGCAAACTGAAAAAAGAAAGATTTCTTCTGTCTTTTTTTCTTCTTGAAAACCAGTTGATTGTTTTAATGGTTGCAGCATATTGTAGAGGAACTTGAAAAACGATATGCTGTGGAAGAGTTTGCAAAAATAAAATTTCCCCTGCTGGAAGTTGTTTCGTACGGTCAGTTAACTAACAGACCTCTCTAAAATTTCATCTATTTCTTAAATACGTTTTATATATTTCTTTTGGATGACAACTTACTACGGTGTAAATATTTTTAGAACCTGCACGTGAAGGTTTTATGTCAATTACATCCCAAGACTTTGCGTTCATGTTCCAAGATTCCAAGCCATGGCTCATTCAGGTATAGACTCTTTCTCGTTTGTTAACACAGGGACATGTAAGTTTGAGGCAGCGCATTTATGTAGAACTGATACTGGAGCACCAAGTCTAGAATAGCTAGCATCGTTAGAACCTCTCCTACCGAAGATCCAAGCAATCTGGCATGTATGTGTGGATATATACACGTAGACACATCTTGAGGATGCAATTTTCCAGTTAAATAAGTTATTGTTGGCGTGTGTATTTCTCCTGGAATGGCTTTATGCTGCAAAGTGAGGGGGTGTATTTTGTGCTTCTCATTGTTCAAAAAGATCAAAGATTTTTCCTTTCGGGCTCTACGGAATTATCATATTGTTATTTTGCAAGGGTACATCTTATTAAATTTCGTAATATCTGTAGGTGTATTCTTCTGGTAGCAACAGCTCTGCTCAGTTCTCTAAGCCTTGGAAAAGGATTGGTATGATTTCTCTTTCTTTAGTATTTTCCAAGTGCAAAAGTCTTGCCAGCCTTTGTCAATGTACGAGACAATTGAATTATACTAGAACAATACGTATGACAAGCGGAAAATTAAGTATCTGGACAGTGTTAGTTCTCAGGAAAGAAATATGGTATCCATGATGTACTAAGCAAGTGTACAATATCTTGCAACCTGATATCTAGAGTTTTCTTAACAAGTAGTAGGGAACACTAAAATAACAACAATTAAAATTTAGACATGCTTTGCCGTATATGTAACCAATCATCTCGTTACAGTCAGCTCTCTGTTAATGCAGTTGATTTGTTGGATGGGGTTGCTAACCATGCAATGGTAGAGCTTGGTGATGTTCAACTTGTGACCTACCTTGCTGAAAGAAAACCAACAGGACAAGTATTTTTTAGAAAAGGTAAGTTATCAGTTTCCTCATCCTGCCAGCCTACACAAAACATGAGAAGAATAAAAATCAGTTAAAAATAGACTGAATCACTGAAGCAAGCAGAGGATCCACTGAAAACAAGCGTAGAGATGATCTGCTTAAAACTGGTTGTAGAATTGTGTGTTTGTACTAAGCATATTACATCCAGTAGGTTTGGACTCTTGATTATATTATTATACAGTTCCCTGTATATGTAGCTCTTTTATGCAAATGGTTTATATGTCAGAACGATATAATGATTATCTATGTCTAGTGTAAAATGCATGGATATTTTCTCCTGTTATAATCTCATACAATGCACGCAGGCCTTCCTTCGATCGTCTCTTTCCCCCCACATTGCAAAACTGCAGACTGCCTTATCAGGTAACTCACTGACTGAACCCCCTTTAGTTTAACAAAAAAGGTCATAATATTCTGCACTCTTTTTGGTCGTAAAATTTTGTTTGTAATTGTCATTTAGAAGAGTTTCTTCCTTCGTTTTCCGTATTTGCCAGAATAATAATTTAAGTCTACCTAGGTTTGAAGGAGAGCTGTCAACAGATGCAATTACTGATTGGTTTGCGACCACAGTATTGGGTTTACCTAGAGTATTCTATCACACAAAAGAAACACTGGTATGTATGACATTCTTTATAGCTATTTTAATAGTGAAGTAGAAGTTTTTTTGCAGACTGAACTGTCCTGCTTGGTCAGTAGTTTATCTTCTACACTTCCTGGAGAAGTGGTAGTCTGTCCAATCAGACCTTTGAGTACCTGAATATCATAACCGTCTGGAAACAGAAGTATGATAGGGATCTAGGTTTAATTATGTTAGGAACATTCGTTAGGAAACTTTGATCTGGTAACTCTGGTTTTCTGCAAAGCTGCCGACCTGAATCATTTTGAATCTTCCATGTCATGGTCTCATGGTCTGTAAGAGTGAGACTGTTTTGCTTACATGTTTTCTTTAATTTCAAGTATTTTAGCTGCTGGGTCTTTTCTGATATGTAGTACTGTGGTGATGGCATGTATTGGATTTTTTATTAATAACTTGAAATATACCTTCTTGTTGAAAATAATTAGAAATATTTTTTCATACAGATACCCAAGTTTCTATCCAAAGTTCCACCTAATAAGGTTTGTTGAATTTTTTTTATTAATCATTTTTAGAATTATAATACTTCATTAAGCGTCTCATTCTTAGGAACTTTGTAATAATATATTAACCAGACATGTAATAGTTTTCTGCATCACATCTAGTCATCTACTGCTTCTCTTTTGTTTGTCCTTTTTTCTGATCTTCCTTCTGCGCAATAGGTGAAAGTCATTTTATTCTCACAAACAGGGGAGCGAGCCACTCCTGTTGTTCGCCAAGCTGCAAAAGATTATTGGAATTTTGCTTCTCTGTCCTACGTGCTTTGGAGAGAAGAGGATGCATCTTTTTGGTGGAATGCGTATGTCATTGCATTTCTAAGTCTGTTTATCTGATTTAGTGTCTATCGCTTCTGGGAAAAAAGTGTTGTCGCTTTATGTGGTTTGGTTGTATCACTTTGAGTCTCCCACCACATGGTTAGACTTCAGCTCATCTCATATTTCTTTTCTTGTAACAGGTTGGAAGTGGAATCTGCACCTGCCATTGTGATTATGAAGGATCCGGGTTTAAAACCTGTTGTTTATCATGGTCTTTCACTATCTTGAACAAGTGTTTTTACTGACTGATGATTCATGCTTAAGAAACTAATTGTATACGATACCCCGTGTTACAGGATCTGGCAACCGTACATGGTTGCTGAACATTTTGGAGCAGAACAAACAAATGCGTAATCTCCATGCTTCCACTTGTTATATGTTTGCATGTGCTTCTTTCTTTCCTCTTAGTTTTAAGTCTTGTAGATGAATGGTCTTATTTGGTTTATGTTTATATCTCTTAAGAGCTTCCTCAACTAAGAAGCACAACATCAATGGAACTTGGTTGTGATGCGCGGGGATACTCTCGAGCTGGTTTTGAGACAGCGACGTGGTACTGTGCCATCCTTGTTGGAAGACAAAGCGTTGAACTCAATAAGATGAGGGAAGTGAGTAAATTTTTTAATAAAAATTCCATTTGTATCTGATGTGCTTGTTTCTTTCCTAGTTAGAAATGTGTCTAATCCTATAAGTTTCTAGACCATGTGCCAGGTACAAGATGCTTTGTCAAACCATGACGAAACAGATGAGCCTGCCAAGGATTCATCAGTAGCTCCAGCAGCTACTGCACTCAAAACCAAACGACTTTCATTTGCATGGCTCGATGGAGAAGTCCAGAATGTAAGTATGCTGGCCAGAACGACATTATTAACGTACACCTTATCGCATTTGAATCCGCTCTGTCTCCTGAATTCATCAAAATGTCGTAAGAGCTAGATGTCTAGATATTAAGATCTGCTACTTACTACCACTCCCTCTGGATTTGTCATTCCAGAAATACTGTTTCTTCTATGTCCAATCGGAAAGCAGCTATGACACGTGCGGAACAAGGAGGGCGCCAATTGATGTCCCTAGGATATTGATTGTGCGGTACCATAGAAATGCTACAGAGAGTGCTAATGTAGAGAAGAAAGCAAGTAAATGGCCCAAAACTGTGTGGCAATCTGAAGCCGACGATGTTGATCCTGCTGCACAACTTGTTGTTAGCTATGACGGACCAGCAGAAACTCCTGAGGTGCAGTATAAACACAAATCTTTTATGATTCAAGATTCTGCATTAGTTTCTGGTATCGACATTGTGAACTGCTTGTTTACTCTTTTGTAGATCATCAAGTGGCTCTCAAAAATGGTTGAAGATGGTGACAAAAGCAACCTGCCTTTCTATGTAAGCAACCACCGTTTACTTCATTCTTTGCATGTTCCGTATTCAAATCTTTCCTTTGATCTTTTCACTTAAAACTTGCAGAGAGCTAAAACTCCAGAACTTGTTCCAGAAAGCGTTGAACCGATGAGAGCAGGAATCCCAAAAAGAGTAAAAGCAACACAGAAAGCGTTGAGCATATGGAACAGAATTAAAGACTACCTAAGCGATCCAAGAATGGGACCAACATTGCTTCTAGGAGCGTTGTTATCGGCAGGCAATGTTTGGTGGACGAGAAGCCGATCAACAGAACAACCTGTTAAGACAAGTCAGCCATCATCAGATCAATCAGACAATAACGTAACAATGAAATGATTCTCTAGCGGTTGATATATATATAATATCAATATAAAGCCTGATTAAGAGAGATTGATGGTTGTTTACAGGAGGAGGAGGAGGAGAAGAAGAAGAAAGAAAGAAAGAGAGAACAACGAAGGAGGAGGAAAGCAAAGGAAGAAGAGGTTCCTGCGTCGATGACTGATAACGAACCTAAAGATGCTGTCCAAATTCTGTCTTCAGCTTCTGATTCTGACTAATTATTGTATATAGAATTTACGGACATTACATTATTGGTGGGAATCATGGGTTGGATCAAAACTCCGTAATTTAGTGGGATAATTATCAAAACTGTCAATTTTCATTATTTTTCAAATAATTTAGATTTTTAATTGTATTTTTATATAAAAAGTGTTTCATAGTATTTTTGAAACAAAAATTTGGAAATATTCTTTTCAGTGTTAATATGACACCAAATTCTCAACTGCGGTGAGCCGAGGCTGATCGTGACAACACCAATCTTATCGAGTTTTCAATTTCTACCAAATATTAACAACTTGTGGCATTTATCAGCATCGTGTCTCACTATATCTCGTGATTACACCAAAGATTTCAGAAGTTGTGATATTTTTAATACTAAAATTACATATTAGTGGTGTGCACAATTTAAAAAAAATAACCCTAGCCGCTCTCTCTGACGTGAAAATCGAGTTCTGACCACATCCACATTTGAAACTCTCCATCAGAAGCCCCTTAGGTTCAGATCCAGTTTGGATGGACTTACCTTAGGGTGTGCTGGCTCCAGACAGCTTCCTCCTGCGATAACTCAGATTCTTCCTCGGTACGGTGTCTGTTTTGGCAATGTTGCCCTTGCAAAGCTCTGTATTTCAAAGGAAAAGGAAAGTCGCATATTCTGCTCCTTTGTGGCAGGTTTCACTGAGTTCTTCTCCGACATGGTTTCAGACTTACCGTCTTGTATGGTCGTTCCTCTCTTACCGTCTTGTACGGTCGTTCCTCTCTTACCGTCCTGTACGGTCGTTCCTCTTTTACCGTCATGTACGGTTGTCTCTCTTTTACCGTCTTGTACGGTCGTTTCGGACAAAACTGGTTTTCGTCGCTGTTGGCGTGCGAGGCATTTTATAGATGGTGATACCAAGGCTCCTTCACCAGTGTTCCGAGTTGGCTCAGCCTTGAGCGTTTCAGGTTTCCTAGTGCAACTTTCTGCTTCTTTTGATGACTCCATTATCGCTCCAATGCGAGATGTTACTGCTTTATGCAGATTAAAGTTTAAGATGTGGCTTTTGAACTTGCCCATGGATTGGCAAGACCGCACTTCATCTAAAACTCCAAGCCTTCAGGTTATGTCATTATTGGTATTGGAGTTCTTAAATCTTATATCTAAATGCTTGTCATACATGATGGTGGACACTAGTTACCTTTGTTACTCCTTTATGGAGTTGTGTGTTTCTCTAATCTCTCTTTGTAGTAAGAATGTATCAATTGCAGGTCTTCTTATGAGATTAGTAGCTCTGAAGACTGTTTTAACAGTTTATGAAGTAGGAGTTTGTCTGCTAATGTTGTATTCGGAATCACAGCCTTTGGTAAGGCGTTCCAAGTTTGAGGCTATTGTTGGCGAAATCAATGATCTCCTTAGTGTGGTGGTTGATGTCAATATGATTAGTTTCCTCTCTATCCTAGTCTATTATAAGTATGTCTTATGTATTGCAATTTCTTTTGTCTTTTTTTCCTATATTGGGAACTCTTGTAAGCTGAAGATTTTCATCTTCCTTCTCTTGAAATTATAATGAAAAGATGGGTTTGACCAAAAAAAAAGTGGTGTGCACAATTTGAGATATTTGTAATACTCATTTTATCCAAAACAAAATGAATATAAATTTTGTTAGCAATTAGTGACGTCGTAGTCCAAACAAATTCGAATTTAATCTTAGATATTTGTCATGTTTGAAAACGCAAGAATTCACCATCAAAGGCCAATCAACATTCGAAGAAGTTATAAGCAATGTTTTTACACCCGACCCAGATCACACAGAGTCTAACCAAATGACACGTGACCGGTCAATTCTCCGGTCCAAATACACCGCTAACACCTTAGAGTGACCGAAACAAGATTTCAATATATTGAGAAATAGTTATATACAAATCCATCAACACATAGAGGTCTTATTATTTCGGTTACAGAAACACGATAATGGGTTCAGTTATATGATCCAAACTTTAGGTAATCTTCTTCTTGAGCTTCTTTTCCTTCCATTCCTTGATGTCACTTTCTACCTTAGCATTCACACGCGCTTGAAAACCCGGATATGGTTCATACCCGAAAACCGACTGAAGAACCTGTATTATTCATCCCACCCATTTCCACATTAGTAATAAGATAGTCGCAGGTGATGACAACCTAATCACAAGAGAACACAACATCTTTCACCTCCAGTAACACGAAGAAAGGAGCCATTAGAAAAGCTTGGACTAGATTGTCCAATAATGCAGGTGCTCGTTTCTGTGAGTATACAAGAATCAATAAGATCCGTTTTAGGCCTCACGAAACCAAAAGACTGATTACTGAAAGCTAAAGGACTTACCTCGAACAATCCATGGCCGAGGAACTGCCCAATCCAACAAATCAGCTGAGATGCTATCCCAACCTGATAAAAGATGGTTAAATTGATACAGTTTCTATATAACAAACTAATCAAAATGATTCAGAACATTAAAGATACACATATAGCTCCTGAGTTACAGATATCTCCGCAAATGCTTTGCAATAAAAAAAACCTCGATTCTATTGGAACAAATGATGCAGAGACCATCACAAATGTTGGTTGTCAAGAACAACACTCATGTCCAAGCACACATTAAATCTTCTTCACTAATGAGTCAACAACACTAAAAAGTTCAAACGTCCTCGGAACAAAGAATCAGAATCTTGCGATGGTCCCAGAGAGAGAATGTTGAATCTGAAATAAACCTATTTCTTCTTCCCAGAAGATAACACAAATTATATATTTAGTGGCTTCCAAGTCAAAGCATGGAAACCAATGAACAATAAATGCATATATATATGCACATACTCTCTCATAAATATGCTCCTGCACAGTTACTTCCTTCATTCCCAAAAAAATGAAATCTTTTCACTAAACCCTAAATTAAGATAGGATTAAGCTGACCTTAAAGCTTAGAGAAGGTCCTAATCGATCGGCGAGAAGACTGGAACCGATCCAGCAAGAGAAACACATGAAAGCCGCTAAAAATCCAGACTTCTTATCCAAACAGAAGTAGAACAGAGCATAAACCACCGTTAAAACAAACCCAACATTAAATCGGAGAACGCCGTCGAGAGTCAACGATTGAGGTAACCCTAATTGAGAAAGATCGCAAATTGGGGTCGTGGAATGGAGGAGAAGTAAGGTAGTGAAGACGAGCGGCCATACGCAGATGATATGGATTAGAATATTGATCGGATTACTATGGTAAGCACCGTAGAAGGCGAAGTGTTTCTCGAGATCGAGCAATCCCATCAACCGAGTCATAGTTGGATGATTTTGTAAAGAGGAAGAGATTAGAGACTGATTGAAGGGAATTGAAAGAGTCACCAGCCCCAGCCCCAGCCCCAAACACGAAGAAGGGAGACGAAGAGAAAAGAAAGGAAAATTGAATTAGCAAACACGGGGAAAAAGCCTCTCTAACATGCGCTTTGTGGAAGACTGAGTTCACACGGGAAGAAGACGACAGCGGAATAAGTTGGTAATTTGGAATTTACCGGCGATTTCTTAACGATTTTGGCAATTTTTGCTACAATGCGCTTTTCGAAGACAAATGCATGTTACTGTACTAGCTAAACTGCGCAGATGAAGTGCTTTTTTTTGGTACGCATGGAAACAAAAGCGATCAGTTGAAGGAGCTACACGCAGGCAAAATATGAAATCCAAAGTTGACAATCTATATTATAATTTACAAAATATTAGATCGAAATATATCTTTTTCTGCAGCCTAAACAGATTTCAGGGTCAGATATGATATTGCTTTAATTAAAAGACTTAAATTAAGAGGTCTTGTTGCATCAAGAGGTTTGGAGGTATGGTATACAAATGGTTAAACGGTTAACCGGATCGACTAGGTTGATTTGATCGATTTATGCCGATTTTAACAATTTAGAATGTAATATCAATTTGAAGTATCGATTATATTAAAATCGCGGTGTCTAATTTAATTACTAAAATAAGTTTTGATTGTATGATATTTGATATAGAATATAAAACTACTAATAAGTTCGTCTAATAGAATTGGGCCTGGTATCATGTCGACATTCCAAACATATATCAGATACATGGTATTTTACATTATGATTTGGAAACTAACTAAAATAACGCTAGGATGATATACAAATTGTATCAGAGTAAGACGAAAATGAAAGGAAAAAATAATAGATGTTTATCTGTTACCGTATAAGACTTTTTTTTAAAGAGAACATTTTTTATTTTCTAATAATTCTTCTTTAGTATATAGCACATGTTGGTGCTTATGCAATAATTTGTATTCAAATTTTTTTTGCATTAAGCCTTGTATTCTCCTATGTACTTTGTGTATTTAATAAAAATGGATCTTGACGTAAGAAAAAAGAGTTGGGCCTGCTCGGGCCATAGCTCTTGTTAGTGTGTTTGCTTATATGATACAGCAATAAAAAATTAAAAAGAGAAAGCAAAGAGCAGATCCTATGGCCGTGTGGCGTGAAAAAGAACTTGTTGAAGAAATCGAACAGAAGAAGGTTTTTGGTTTTTTTTTTTTTTTTGTCGTCTTTATTAACATAAACTACAAGAAAAAATCGAATTACAAGCAAGAATACAAACGATGTTCGATAGTTCGGAAAATAAGGATACAATAAAAGAACAAACGATGTCCGAAAGGCCGGAAATAAAATAAAAAAAAAACACCACCAAACCGATAACAATCAGCTAAAAGACTTCAAGCAGGATTGGATTCCACGAAGCGAACCCGAGAAAATCACTTCAAATAGAAAGCGTTCCCCGAAAAGAGTCGACGAAAGACGTCAAAACAGCGGAGCATGCAAGTAAGCGT
>OVAV01001161.1:1453-14980 GCA_900406375.1 Iberis amara | reverse complement strand
TGAAGAACTAATAGATTCTTTGATTTTGCAGGGCCTATCCTGGACCCAAAACCCAAGCCCAACTACATCTCCAACTTCACCTACAATCTCAAGCCCACCAACAAACCCTAGCCCAAATACAANAATCTCAAGCCCACCAACAAACCCTAGCCCAAATACAACTGAAGCCCAATTACCCAACTCCCCATCCCTACCACATCTCCCTACGCCTGTCTCCTCCTCCTCTAATTACCAAATACCAACTAGTCACCAATCTCAATCCGATAACTCCTCACCAACGCCTATTTCCCGACACCCGATGCAAACTCGCCACAAAAACAACATTCGAAAACCAAACCCCAAATACACCAACCCAACAAACCTTACCTCAAGTGGAATTGCAGAGCCACGAACCGTTACTGAGGCTCTCAAAGAACCAAGATGGTGACTTGCAATGTCTGAAGAACTCGATGCCTTTGCACGGAATAAGACGTTTGTACTAGTTCCCAAGAGACCGCACTACAATGTCGTTGGATGTAAGTGGATATTCCGAAACAAATTCATGTCTAATGGTTCTCTTCATAAGTCCAAAGACTTGGTTGGTTGCCAAGGGTTTCAATCAACAACCCGGCAGAGACTACACTGCCACGTTTAGTCCGATTATTACAGCTACTACAGTGAGGCTAGTTCTTAACATCGCTGTTACACGTTCCTGGCCCATTCAACAAATTGACGTCAATAACGCCTTTCTTCAGGGAACCCTAAATGAAGAGGTCTATATGGAACAGCCTCCTGGGTTCAAAGATGCAGATAAACCAAACCATGTTTGCCTCCTTAAGAAAGCTATTTATGGTCTTAAGAAGGCACCAAGGGCCTGGTACAGTGAGTTGAAAATGTTTCTCATGCAAATTGGTTTAAGAAATTCTCTTGCGGATACCTCATTATTTATCTTGAATACTGTTGGAATCTTTGTTTATCTCCTTGTCTATGTTGATGATATTTTAATCACAGGAAATAATCGATCAACAATAACAAAAGTTCTCCATGCTCTGGCTCAACGATTCTCAATGAAAGATGAAGAAGACCTTAACTATTTTCTAGGTCTTGAGGCACATCGTACAGAATAGGGACTTCACCTCTCTCAAAAGAAGTACATCACTGATTTGTTGACTCGGTACAATATGCAGAATGTAAAACCTGTCTCAACGCCTATGGCGTCCTCTCCAAAACTTCAATTACGTTCGGGAACGGCTTTAACGGATCCAACAGAGTATAGGATACTTATTGGAAGCTTGCAATACCTCTCCTTCACCAGACTTGAAATCTCATTTGCGGTAAACAGACTTTCTCATTTCATGCACTGTCCAACCACTGATCATTGGCAAGCAGCTAAGCGATTACTTGACTATCTTGCTGGCACATCAACGCATGGACTTTTCTTCTCAGCCTCCAACAAACTGTCTCTCCATAATTACTCAGATGCAGACTGGGCAGGAGATGTTGATGATTATATATCCACTAATGCCTATATTGTGTACTTAGGAAATCATCCAATTTCTTGGACAGCAAAGAAGCAAAAAGGTGTTGCAAGATCTTCAACAGAGGCTGAATATAAGGCAATAGCAAATACTGCAGCTGAACTTCAGTGGATTTGCAATCTTCTCACGGAGCTTGGGATAATGTTGCACAAGGCTTCAGTTGTCTATTGTGACAATGTGGGCGCTACTTTCTTATGTGCTAATCATGTGTTTCACACTAGAATGAAGCACATAGCTATTGATTATCATTTTATTAGAGGACAAATTCATCAAGGAGTGATTCGGATGGCTCACATTAACACCAAAGATCAATTAGTCGATGCTCTCACTAAGCCTTTACCAAGACAACGGTTTCAAGAACTCATAAACAAGATTGGAGTTGTCAAACCACCTGCATCTTTAGGGGGCGTGTCAAGATACAAGTGAATCACAGAGAATCAAGACTTAACTACAATAATATTTACTTTACATGTTTGTATATCTTTATGTAAATACTCCCTTTGATTTTTCCATCTACTCTTGTATATAAACATAGTTCCTCTATTGAATAAGATTAAGTCTGCACTTATATTTAGAAGATACGGATCATTTTATAGAACCCCCTGAGACTCGTATACATCAATTCAATACATCAAAACAAAACGTAAGGGTTAAGAGCTAACTAGAAGGTCATAAAGCAATCTCAATAATACATTCAACGGTTGAGCAATATTGTTCAATTGAAGAGCTTTATAAGATATGAAGAAACAATTTAATTACACGACTTCTTCTCTCTCTTCTCTCTCTCTCTCTCTCTCTTTCTCCCGAAGCAGCTAGCACTTCCGACGAGATTTAGAGCGGCTGAAAGTTGACGATGCCGCTCCCCTCTTTCTGATCACAACCTCGTGCGCCACGCGTGGTCACGTTTCCCTTCAGTCCGACCTTAAGCAGCTCCAGCGTGGCTGCCTCTCTTAGTGGATCTCCGGTTCTTCGTCTATGGAGCTTCCGTCGAGGTCAAGTTGAGGCGTCATCGCAGGATCTGCGCCCTACCTTCTCCCTTTTGCCTCTCCGGACTTTGTAGCTCTCGATCTTCCTTTCTCGGTCGATCTCCGCCATGCTTAAAAGTTAAGCCCTCCTCCTCCGCCTTCTCTACAAAACGGCTTCCGTGTTGGGATCGATCCCCTCTACCGGCTTCCCGATGCTTGGAGATCCTTTTCACCGGTGGTTTCCACGTTAGGCGCGGCTAGGCGGTGGCTGGTGGCCAGTGGTCGCCGCCGGTGAAACTCCTTCTTTGCTGGTTTAGGAAAGCGGCAAGTGCGCTTCTCTTTGCTCCGAATTCGTCCGGTGGGATCCCGTTCATGTTTTCCGGTGCAGTGGTTCCTCTTCAATGTCTTCCTTCTCCTTCAGTTCCCGGTGGGTTTGTCTGCTTGCCGGTGGGCTCAGGTCAGAGAAAGTCGGCCTAGATAACCGCCTAGTATTTGTCGTTCTCTCCGGCAGTCCTCCGGCGCTTCGATGGTGCCAAAAAACGGATCGGCGACGCAGTCAAGGGTTGAAGCTTGAAGACTCTAGGGTTTTCTTGTTCTTGTGGGCTTAAATGTTTGGGCTAGAGTTTGTTTTGGGCTTTTAGATTTTTCCTAATTTCTTTTAGAGATTTGGACTGGTGGGTTTTGGCCCAGATTTATTTCTTCTTTGAAGAGAATAAAGGTTCAAGGGGCTTTTTATTTTTTTGGACTTCTTGTATTTTGCCTTAGCTTTTTAATTAAAGCTAATGTAACAATTTCATTGTGAAATGAAAATTTACATTTTATCAAAAAAAAAAAGAGCTTTATAAGATAACACAATTTGTCTAATCATAACTTCCTTAAACTATCTTCAACTTCAATTATTGATTTTTTTTTTTTTGTTCACCACTCTTCAATTAGCGTTTATTAATTTCTCAAAATTTTGGCTAACTTATGTGGCATAACCCTATAGGAGATTTGATATGATGAGGTGGATAGCTTGAGAAGCCTTAGAATTCTCCTTTTATATAGTAGAGATTCCCCAAGCCAAATAGCAAATGAAACTCTCCATATTAACCACCATCAGTCTGATAGGTCCGCCAGTCCAGCTCATCAACTCATTCTGTCTGACGCATCTTTTGTGACATCACAACTTCAGGAAAACTTCATCTTCAATCTTCTCCACCCAAATCACAACTTCTCCAAATCATCTTTAATCTATATGATAGTCATAGCTCCATAAAACAATTCATGAGTACATTTCTGGTTGGCGTGTCCCAACAATTGAAATAGACAAGACCTGGCAAATTTCATGCATCTATAGTGTTGTCTATGGTTTATATTAGTTCTTTCATAAGCTTCCATATATTGTTCCATCTAAAAATTACGCCTTTGTAATAGGCATCTCGTTCTTTTCTTGAACGCTTGACAGCCATCTCCACTTTTGACAAAAGTTCAAGTTGATCGGTTGTGACAATCGGCTTTCTTTAAGCTTCGTTTGTCACATAAAAAACGATTAAAATTACATATGAATTACACTTAAAATTTAAAATCTGAAACAATTAATGTAAATAATCTATAATACCTGAGAATAATGTGTAAGATCTTCGCTTACCATGACGTCAATTAGTGATTGATCGTTGTTCTAAGTTTCACAAAAAATGCAGTTTAGTAATATTATTTGAATAGGAATAATGATTAACTATCAAACAACCTTTGATTCATGCTGAATTTCTTCAACAATCAAAATGCCTTTCCCTTTGTCTGTAAAAGTTGGTTCCATTTCCTACATGATTACTTAAATTAATTAGTAAGAAACAAATTAAACAAATATAGAAAGAACATAAAAATAGAAAACACATTGATAAACGGAGGGTTGCAGTACATAATATATTAAACTAATTAAAACAAACCATAATAGGAATTAAAACCGCAACGAACAAAAACGTTTCTGAAATCCACATTGGGTTATTGGATGATGATATCTTTCCTTTTGTTACACAACAGTGGACACATTGTTTACAGAATTCACTATACAAAAAATAGAAAAATATATGTTACTATTAAGTATAACTATAATCAAAAAGTATAACTGAAATATAAAATAAGAAAGACAAAACTATAATCAATATCAAAATGCACAAAACTAACCCTAATAGCCGAAAAGTGTAGAAAAAATTTATAACGAATGTCAATTCTAATGTGGCAAAGTCATATGAAGAGTATCCATATATATATATATATATATATAGTAAAACTTAATATAGTCGATTAGGGTTTAAAGATTTTTTTGTTATGAAATAGAATATTTAGGAAATATCTATTAATATTTCAAAAAAAAATTTGATATCTTCTTAACAAATTCGATATGGTAAAATCTAAAATAAGATAACAATAATATCTACAATATATTAATTTTACATTTCGTTAATAATTAAAAACTAAAATGTCATACATTAGAATCAAACCCAATACCATATACTCTAATTTTTAATAAAAAAACGGGTCAAAATTGCTAGATACTAAGATCCGCGCGCATATACAAACGGATTTAATCAATTTTGTCTTTTATACAGACATTTCAGGGAATCGAACTCAAGACCGTTAAGTCAAANTCAAGACCGTTAAATCAAAATGTAAATTTTTGTCGAATTTAACCCTACAGAAAAAAAAAAATCTTTGTTTATTTAAATTCTTTAAACCAATGGCAATTTCTATAAATATACTCTTTATTTTGACTTCCCTCCGTATGTGTACTTCTCCATTAATATTATAGATTGTCTACTTTAATAACTTAAAAATATCAGCAAAATTTCCAACAGGGCCTAAACTGCAAGAGAATACAAAAAAATAAATGATGGGCCTATGTTGGCCCAACACGATGTTAGCTGCCGTTGTAATTCGCCGCATGCGTAGACAGTGTTGAAGTAGCTTGGGGTTTGTCACACGTGCGATGGATGGTACACGTGGGCGCGCGCGAATAACTCGTTGAGTGGATTTTCACTATCTTCAGAGAACCAAACAGAGCCAGTGGTTTTTTTTACAGCAAAAAAAAAAAAAAACCAAATTCACACTTGAGAAGAAAGCGAAGCACTAAACTCACGAGAGATTTCGAGAAATATGCTAAGTTTGAATCACTCTCATTCGCTTCGTCTTCCATTCACAAAGCCAAGGCCTCCCAAATCCGATTCGTGTTGCTGCTCTTTCTCATTGTCGAGGATATACGTATCCGCTTGTCCAATTCGGATCAGTTTTCCGCTTCGATGTTTCTCTAGGTAAAGTATTTTTCTCCCAATGTTCACCGGCTTTTTAAAACTGCATTTTGTTTTGCTATGCGAGTGGAATTTAGGGATTTATGTCTTCACAACTATGTGCAGATGTTCGAGTCAATTGCGTCGAAATGAATCTTTGCTACGGTTTCGTTGCTTAGGGCGAAATGCCACCTGTTATCTCAAGGTGAATTTGATTGTTTCTTTAACTACGACCGATCACTCTGATGTTAGACGATTGAAAATTTGAAATTTGAGAGATTCTGTAGAGGCCAATGCTCTTTCGAATTGCTTGTTACATGGATTTTCCTAAAATGGTAATGTAGGCAGAGTAGCATATTCTTTTCATTTCGATTGTGGAATAGCAATCACTAGTTCTGAAGATTATGAGGATTTTTTATTTATTTGAAGTTTGAGCAAATAGAGGAGAGGGAATGTTAAATGCATAAAGTAATCTGTAGGTTAAATACTGTACGAGGTGAACTGAATGATTTGCTTTGTTTGCTTTATCAGAAGTCTGAATCTGAAGAAAATGTTAGAAATCTTGATACTAGGGTCCAGCCATTGATAGTCCACTCAAGACGAGAGACTCAGAGAGTCCTTAAGTTCTTTGCTCTATCTGGTTTACTCGCATATCTCGGAACTGACCCAGCCCTAGCAGTTCCGCAAAATCCCAATGGGATGCAGTCATTTGTCACTTCTCTTGGCGACCTTGGAGACATAAGTTCAGGTTTTGCTCCGGTTAGAGAATCTTCCCTTTGCACAGAACCAGGAACTGTGTCTTCTTCTTCAGTGTCAGTCCTTTAAAATTTACATTTTGCTCTGTCTATGTCTCTCTGTAGGCGTTCTTGCTTATATTTTTCTCTGAACTTGGAGACAAGACTTTCTTTATCGCGGTATGATCTTGATGCGACTATATATTGAGATGTTAATTTATGTGTAGGAAACTCCTTGTCGTCAAACATTCTATTGATTGTGATTGCGTTTGTTTAGGCCCTTTTAGCAGCAAGGAACAACGCTGCTACCATATTTGCGGGGACTTTTGGCGCTCTTGGGTATGCTTTCATTCTCAAACAGAGGCGTTATGGTCCGTCAATCATGTCTAAAACCAAATGTTATTTTGAAATCAGTAGAGGAACGTTCTAATATTTGGTAATTCTTCAGGATAATGACAATAATATCTGTAGTGCTTGGACGTACTTTCCATTATGTAGATGAAATTCTCCCATTCAGGTCTGAAAACCCCAGAAAAAAATATTTATCAGGTTTAAGTTTCATGTGAATCTGATTTTCAATAACGTTAAAACACAGGCTTGGTGAAACCGATTTGCCTCTAGATGATATTGCAGCAGTTTGTCTTCTGGTAAACCGATATTCACCTTTCTAAGCACTTGTGTGTTAACCAGGGGTGTTATGTTTGGACCTTTCAGTTTTTCAGTTTAGCAAGTACATCTATACCGAAGTGAACCGAATTAAGTCTCTGGTTCCATTTTATATGTAGTAAAAGTCAAAGTTAATTGATCAAACGAAATGCATTTTTTTATTGGTTTCAAACCTGGTTGTTGGTTCGGATTGGATCTTATCGTGATTGTTACAGGCTTAATCTTAACCATGAAATAATATTAACTAAGTTTGTTACATTTAGGTTTACTTTGGTGTTTCAACGTTATTAGACGCTGTTTCAGACGATGGTCTTAAAGCTGACGAAGAACAGAAAGAGGTATAACCCCTCTTTAAGCATTTCACTGTTGTATCTCTATGCAACCTTAAAAAACACAATTTTCTGAGTTGTACAGGCAGAACTAGCGGTTTCAGAGCTTTCAGGTAATGGAGCCGGTATAGTAGCAGCCGCATCCACAATCATCAGCACTTTTGCATTGGTGTTTGTTGCAGAATGGGGTGACAAATCATTCTTCTCAACAATTGGTGAGACTAAAAACTTCCAACTTTCATGATAAACTTGACAAAAAGACAAAAAGCTCAGGTATATTCTAATTATATGAAGCTCTTGCGGCTGCATCATCGCCATTTGGTGTCATCGCTGGAGCATTAGCAGGACACGGTGCTGCAACTCTGGTGAGTTCATTTTCATTCACAGAAAAGTACGAAACTTTTATGTAAACACATTCAATGTAGGTTATGATATTTTAAAGGTCGCAATCTAAAATATATCATATTTGCATAATTTTGCAAAAGAATGGGTTGCAAGCTCATGTTTAGACTCAAGACCGGCTCTGAACACACTAAAGCTCTAGCAACTAGGTTAATCAAGAGCATCCTAATATCTTAATGCTTAGAAGACCCCATTAAAGAGGAGACTTATATTCTTCAGATATTTGGAGACACAAGAACTTTAAATATAATATGCAGCATTTTTGTTGATTGCAGCTTGCGGTTTTGGGAGGTTCTTTGCTGGGAAATTTCTTGTCAGAGAAGGTAACTCCACTCTTTATCTCTACATACTGATACACACCATATATGCATATAGATCAAAATAATTCGATAAATCATTATTTCATCATTTTTCATGAAATAACTTGAAGAATACTCCCTCTTTAAAATTAGAATATCAGTTTTTGATATATTTTTTTCCTACACGTACATTCAAATGACAAATTAGAATTTAAAATCTTTGATTAGAAAATAGAAAAGTTAAGTTAACGTAACAAATCTATCCTTAAGATAAGATGAATGGAGGGTGAATATACTGATTGTAAGCATATCGTTGGAAGTAGTCAGCTTTTATTACACTAAACCCATATTCTATTGGCAATTTACTAGCTTTTTAGTACCAAACCACCTTTCTAGTTTTTTAGTCAAAGGATCTCTTTTTTTGTTCTGAGATTTAATTTGATAGAAAGAAAAGTGAGAGAAGTAGAGATTAAGGTTTTTATTCTACGGCAAGTGGCAAGAACAAGCTGCTACGTTCATTGATCTCAAGTCTTCCACATCATTTGGTATCTATTCCTCTACCAAAAAATATAGAACATAGTTTATTGCTTTTATTCTTTCCTATGTCCGATCCTTTCTGTCAACAACGCTATATTATTCCCAAACTATTGAAACTAGCTGGGAAAAGAAAGTCTACTAACAGAAATGGCTGAATTTTCGGAAATTAAGGGTTTATAAGTTACATATTAGAACATCTCCAATGTAAACTCTATTTTTTTTCTCCAAAATGGAGTTATTCTATTTAGAGTTGATTTTACTCAAATCTCATTCTATTTTTTTTATTGTTATTCCATTTTTATTATTCCATTTTGGAGTGGAAAATAGAGTAAAAATGGAATTATGAGTAACTTGTAATATTACTCTATTTATGGAATTGGAGTTGAAATAGAATTGGAGCAGAATTGTTTCAAACTCCATTTTTTACTCCACAATTAAGTTTGAGAGTAAAAAATAAAGTAGAATTGGAAATGTTTTTAGAGTTTAGAGTTAGATTTTAAACTATCTTCCTGTTTTCCAATATGCATATAGTGTATAAAATTATCATAAACCTATTTTCATCATCGAAAAGTGTTTGAGAGAAAGAGAGAGAATTGTTAACACGAAACATTTAAATGTTGATTTGGTTTAAAACAGGCAATTGCTTATGTCGGAGGGATTTTGTTTCTCGTGTTTGCTGCTGTGACGGTAGCTGAAATCATTACGTAATTGGCGAGAACAACTCTCGACAAAGACCATTTTATTGTATAAAAATACCGTTTTTAATTTTATTTTACACTTTTTATAAAATGAAGTTTATTTGTAATTTTTATTATACTGTTTATTACAGTTTTCATATGTTTACTAATTACTATTATTGTTACATTTGATTTTAGTGGTTAGAATTTGCTTAGAGATCAAGATAGTAGTGTTGAAAGATACGTCCAAACATAACACGTGTTCGGGACAGTAAAGACTAATAATACTACAAAAGGAGGCGAACATGGTAGAGCATATTCTTTTTATATTCGTAATGTAAAAGTATATTTAAATATAAGAATCGTGCATATCAAATAAATTATATGGAAAAGTTATAAATTTACACGCTTTATAAGTACCAGTGTACCACCCCCTATTTTATTCAAGTGGTAAAAAAAAATAAAAAAAATAAGTACCACCCCCAAATGCCTTTTCTTGTATAACACTAACAGGGTGTATTTTCTATGTTTTTATTAAAAAAAAAAAAAAAAAAACTGATTAGAAGAACTGACTAAACTTTCTGTAGAAAAGCATACACCTACATAATTACTTTTTCGACGTAAATTCAATATTACAATTGACACTTGAAATTTTTAGGAGATTAGATAATATTTGTTATAAGTGCTGAAGCGATTAAAATACAATGAAGTATCGGTCAGTCCTTTTAAACCAACCACTAATCTTCGGTTGCAAACAAAGTTTATTAAATCATTTTAAAAAATAATTACAAGATAGAATCAAACTTAACAAGTTCTAATACATCTATCTAAGAATATGAACAAAGGTTATTGAGTAAAGACATTTTACTCCCCCTTAATCATGGTTGTCTTCTTTTTGCATAAGTCTTTGCTATGTGTTCCTCATATTAAGAGGTTGTAACCACTTCTCAAGATGATCCCTCTCAAACTTAACCGCTACAAAAAATACAAAAAACCTTATTTTTCATCTCACTGGTTTAATAGAAGAGTCATCGTTACTCTTTAAGAAAAAACGTATTCTTTTTTTATAAGTGAAAATCAACTCCAACAACGTCTCTTTCCTTTTCTTAGTTAGGAAAAAGAATCAAAGCATTAAACCAAAAAGTCAAGACATATAAATCATTATAAAAAAAATAAGATAATATCAAAACTTTCCTGGTGCGTAGTTTTAATATAATATGATTCAAATACTAAATCATAACTAAAATAACATCATTAAAATTAAAGATTCTACAATACCAATTTCTTTGTTAATTCTAAAACTAAAGAATTTTTTGAACCAGAGTTCAAGGAAGAAAGTACTGATGACGAATAGGTTTACATGTTAAAAAATATGATGGTTATATGTGTGTCAACATTCACCTTTTTGTTTTCTATTAGATTAATAACCAGAAAAATACCATGAAAAATACAAAAGGCGGGAATTGACACTACAATTCCACAACACAAAAGCTGGCTAACAATATAAATTCTCAGAGCTAAAATGCAACTATACGATGATAAAAACATTAAAAGACCAAAAGGCAACCACCATATAATAGAATACAAAGCCGACTCCTCGACAAAGAAAAGAGAAGGAGAAAGATCGCGCAATAACTCTGAAACTCCAAAAGATTATGCTAGGAAGAAGCGACACTTCAAAGCCAACCATCATTTAAAGAGTTTTTACATGACTAGGAAGTTATAAGTTTTAATGTCGTACATTTCTAATCGAAATTCATACACTAAAAAAAATGTTAGATTTTTCACAGATACATCTGTCACAAAAGATACCATCAAAGGATAATTCATAGAGAACAATTTGTTGGTATAGTTTGTAAGTAATTACCGATGAATTACGGCATATTAATATTAAAAAGTTGTAATCTATCAGTAATTACTGACATAAGAATATTGGAAATATTCTAAATATCTTCCTGCATCATTTTGGCATTTGTCCAATTTTATTAAGGTGGGACACGACTCTGACTCTCTGACCACATCGAGTTCAACCACTATATCAACTCATAATTTTAATACCTTATAAAAATTCATGATATATTAGTCTTATGACTTTTATTTACGGTACGTGATGCATAATTGTATTTTTAATATGAGAGTCGACAAATGTCTCCATTTGTACTATTTTGAAGATCTTCGTTATATCTGCCTCTAATAATTTGCATAAATTTGTGTTCTCTTTGAACAAGTTCTAAATCGGGCATAAAAAGTATAACAAACTTTGGTTTGAATTAAAAAGGCTATATAGAAAGATTGAATTGTTTTGAGTGAAAAATAAAATTTTAATGGAATATAAGAATCAGTACATTTGACCTAAATAAAGCAACAAATCTATGTATTATTGTAGTTGAGTCTGCAAGCTGAGCCTCTCTTTTATCTTGCGTGGACCCTTTTACCGTTTCCAATTTAGGACAATGATAACACTATAACAGAACGTATGAACGACGTCGTTTTACATATAGTTCTCTCGAAATAAAATAGAAAAACACGAAAATTACGCAACCGATCGTAGACCTTCCAAAGTGAATCATATGGGACCCACAGAAAGAGGCATGTGGGGCCCAAAACTCATAATCACGATACCAAAATGAACGGTGACGAGCCGCTGCTGCTTCTGCCGCTAGGCACTGCGTTATGCTGACGTTAGCAAACTCTAATTTTGGTTTAACCCATACCCTACTATTAGATTAAGTTAATCTTATTTAATTATCGTTTTATTATTAAACTTTTTTTTGTTAAAGTTTATTATTCAACTTTTAAATAGGGCTATTGCAACTTTAAAAAATGACTTTTTCAGAATGATATTTTGTTTTAACTATTTTCTGCGAAATAAAACTCACTTAGTTTTTATAATTATATAAGCGTTCAAATTTTCACAGGATTTGGTAATTTATATGAAATGTCAAATTTAACAATATTCTTTTCTTTTTAAAAGTTTTCATTATGTTAGTATTAGCTATTATGGGTGAAAACTATACTCCGTATTAATCTTGTAGTTGTATATACAACTGGAAACTTATGCGTTTGTGAAGCCGAATGAACAACTTAAAACATATAATTAATGCATTATGCATATATAAAAGGAGGAGCCTAATTATTTTATGGAAAAGCATAAATTGAATAAGAAAATATCAGAGGGAGTGGAGGACACAACCAAATGTCAGGTTGTGACAGGTAATTAAGTTTCTTTATTACTTTTGTACTTTCTTTCTTAATTTAATCGTGCTTATAGACATACACGTAGATAAAAATTCCCAAAAAATACACGAATTATTGAAAATCTGGACAAAAAATACACGAACTATTTTGGTTAGGTGTTTAATACACCAACTATACGAAATTTGTTTTTTAATACACGAACTTCCAAAATTCGTAGACTTTCAACATCGCAGTTAACAGACGTTAACTCAATTAACTATGATTAATTAAGTCCGTTAACTTTTAACCCTTTGTGTGGTTAAGTGAGGGAAATCGTCTTCATCGCAAAAATTTTCCATCATCGTCAAATCAATCGAAAATGAAACAAGCTCGAGAAATCATGAGCACCGACTAGTAAGTGATTTCTTCGTATGCATTATGCTCCATTTCGATTTTACTTTCTCGTTACTACTCACACCGAATTCGTACTTCTGTTGGAAAATCGTGCTTACTTCTTCGATTCGCTGTGAGTTTGACTAGTTTTGATTCTCAATTGATTTCATTGTCTAGAATAAGTTCTTGTTCATTTTTTCCCCTTGTCACAAAATTTCCTGAATTTGGATTGATTTTGTTTACAGGATGATGCTTACATTGATAGCTACATAAGTACCATTGGTGTTGACTTCGTGAGTTTCTTATGACCTAAATGAGTCTATATATATGTGAATGTTCTGTTTATAACGAGTTACTTATACAATGTGCTTCGAATGGCAGAAAATTAGGACGATTGAGCTTGATGGGAAGACTATTAAGCTTCAAATCGTGAGTTAAATATTAGCGTATTGCATTGAAACATGTTTGTTAGTAGAAGGAAGAATCTTGAAAGGCTATGTAATCTTAATCCTAATGTTATTATGTTCACGGATCATTGCCTCCTGAGTTAGGAAAACTCGACAAG
>OVAV01001160.1:0-14196 GCA_900406375.1 Iberis amara | reverse complement strand
CATTTGCCAAGGGATTGGATTTGATTGCTATTGATTATATCATCCATCCGTCGGTAACCCGTCAGTTATATTGCATCGATTTACCGTTGGTATAGTCCATCTTTAATTTGTTTGTTTAATCCATTGATTAACCATCGATTAATTACTGACAGGTAACCGATGAATATTGTTCCGATGATGAACCGAGAGTCTTTAATCTAGCGATAGCCATCAGAAAATAATCGACGGTTAATCGATGGATTTTTTCCCGACTATGAACCGAGGAACATAAATACCGACAGGATACCGATGGTTACATAAACGACGAATATGCAACTAAATATCCAGGGAATTAAACCCTCAGTAAAGCATCATAATTATGTTGGTAAGTATCTGTTGTAAATTAACGACGGAATACCACCGATTAAATTTACCAACGTTATGCATACAATCGGTCGCTTCCGTCGCTAATCCATCGTTCATACCCCTTAACCGATGAATATCGACCATAGTGCCCGTCGTTTTTTGTATGATTTCTTATAGTGATGGTTCAATTTCAATTATGTATTTTCTTTTCAATCATTTTGTCCCGCTAGTTCGCATGTTGGGTTGTGCATTGTTTTTTGTGTTTTATTTATTTATTTCCATATTGATATAAGAAATGTGTTGCATATTAGTTTTTATGTATTATATGAATAATATTTTTTTAAATATCTTTATTAGTACACTTAAAATAAAATATTTAAATTTTTTAAATGGTAGACCATATAAAGTTTATCCATATATTAAATTATTTATTAAGTCCTAATTTTAATGATAATAATTATTTATTTAAATTAAAAGTTAAGATAATTTTGCCTCATTGTCTTTCTTTTTCCTATACAATTAATACATTTTTCTCTCGTCTTCTCCCTAAATGATGCTTCCTCTCTTTCACCCGTGTTAAAATATCCGTTTCCATGGAGTTCTTCTTGCCTCTCCAACCAATTGTCCTGTAGTTGAGTTTGGCGCCTGCGTTGAATCGAGTTTCACTAATGATTTTGATGATTCAAGCTTTTTCACCTTTCTTTTTTGCATAATGTAGATTTTGGGTTCATTTAATTTTTCGTTCTTCTTGAACGACCTTTGCTTTTTTGTTCTTTAGAATTGTAAATGCAATTTTGGTTTCATCAACGGAATTTTGGTTTTTTACTTCAAATAATTTCTCTAATATATTTTGATTGTTTTGTTCAGTTACTACTATCTGAGCTTCCTTGTAATATGCACTAATATGTTCTTTTTTAGTTTAAGCAATTAGCAACCTGAACTATGTATGATAATGAGATTAATAATTGTTAGAATGATTAATATTTTTTAGGACATTGCATTAAACTTTGGATTTATAGGTGAGTGGCTCTAGCTTACTTTGTACAAGTAGTGGGCTTCGAACTAGTTTTTTAGGTTAGTTTTGTTTGGTATTTGATTTTTTAGGATTAGAAGGTTATAAATAGAAGATGGAGGATGATGATGTGTCCGAATTTTGTGGGAGTAGTGGGGGACCCCCGCTTTGTACGGGAATTTTAGACAAAAGATGAAGACGTTAACTTTGGATCGACATGCCATAAAAATAAACAAAAATATCTAAGAAATAGAAAAGAACAGTCATTATTATATATAAAGGCAAAACATATATTGTGGTTCGAATATTTACTTGTAATCACTCTCTTTCTTTCTTATTTTCCATCAACGTGACATATTTATTATCTACTATATTTCTATTTAGTTTAAAAAATTTTTGTTTATGTGACAAAAAAACAAAATTTTATTCTATTTTCTTGTTTCATATTTGTGTAACCATCAATTTTTTGTCAAAATTTTTTAGTAGGTTTCACATATTGGTTTTCTCGAATATTAACATGAAAATGTTATCGTTTTTTAGTACAACCAATTTATCTTTTGTAACATGCATTATCACATTTATACATCAAAGGCTCAAAGTCTTTAAAATCTCTAGAAATTCTGCTAGTATTTCTTGGTTAAAAGTTTTCTTGCCCATATGATTGAACACCAATGCACATCAAATTGTCTTATTTTTATTATAGTTAAAATGTAATTAATGTGTGTATAACAAAAATATTTCAAAAATAGTGAATTTTCAGTATAGTTTTTATAATTAAGTTAAACCTAGAGAAAATCAAAGTAAACGATTAATTAAAAGAATTTATATATTTATTTTGAAATAATCATTTGGTAATTATCGTAAATTGTATACCATATCATTTATTTTATTTGAATAATATATATATATATATATATATATGGTTAATTAAATTCTAATTTATAGTTTTGATAAATTAGACTAAAAATTTACAAATACCAATTAATATAATTTTATATTCAAGAAAAATTAGAAAATGAGACCAATGTACATCAAAAAAATTTATTAATAGATAAATAAAAAAATTTAGATGTCCACAGTAATATTTAAAGAAGAATTTCATGCAACTATGGTAGCATTAATTCCAAAAGGTGATGACCCATCTCTTGTTGCAACATAGTTTACAAAGTCACTCCAAAATCCTCACCAATTGCCTCAAGGTCTTTCTCCCGGAGTTCATTGAACCAAACCAGAATGCCTTCATCAAGGACCGTCTCTTATTAGAAAATGTTCTCCTAGCAACCGAGCTTGTTAAGGATTACCATAAATCCAATATCTCGTCTCGATGCACATTGAAGCTTGACATCTCCAAAGCTTTCGACACGATACACTGGGAGTTCACCTTATCCATCCTCCACACGCACAATATTCCTCCACAATTCACCCACTAGATCCACCTCTGCCTTTCTACTTCCACCTTCTCAATCTCGGTCAATGGAGAATCTGTCGGTTACTTTTCTAGTTTCCGCAGTCTCCGTCAAGGTTGTGCTCTTTTCTCTTACTTATACGTTATCGCTAATATTGTTTTGTCAAAGCTTTTAAATGCAGTTGCGGCAAAGGGACAAATAGGTTACCATCCTCGTTGTGGGGAGCTCGGACTAACCCATCTTTGCTTTGCATATGACATATTAGTGTTTTCAGATGGCTCACCGGCCTCGCTCCACGGGAATTTACATGTTCTAACCACTTTCGGTAATGCTTCGGGTCTTCGTGTTAACCTCTCCAAATCATTAGCTTTCCTCACAGCAAACCCAGACCCAATTCTTCAGCAGCTGATTGCGGCAAACGGTATCCGATCAGAGGCGCTACCTATCCACTACCTTGGCCTGCCATTGACGACCAAGCGATTAAGTTCAACCGATTACTTGCCCCTTATCGAACGTATTCGTTCAAATAACTCATGGGCTTCAAAGTTTCTTTCTTATGCTGGCAGGTTACAGTTTATACAATCGGTGATCGTCAGTATGGTTAACTTTTGGTAATCAGCTTTCCGACTACCTAGGAGTTGTCTCCGCACCATTAATAGTTTATGCAGTAACTTCCTGTGGACAGGTACCTCATCCAATTCCACATCCACCAAGGTAAGTTGGGAGGACGTTTGTAGACCAAAGGAACAAGGAGGCTTGGGTATTCGTCGCTTTGAGGATACATCAACGGTCTTTTCCCTGTCACTCATCTGGCGTTTGCACACCAATTCTACGTCTCTCTGGACTTCATGGACGAGACGTTATCTTCTTCGAAAAGCTACTTTCTGGGACGCACCTAGCACTACCCAGGGATCGTGGATTTGACATAAACTAATAAAGCTTCGCCCTCTTGCGGCAACATTCTTCAAAGTCATCGTGGGTGATGGTTGTACAACTTCCTTTTGGTTTGATAATTGGTCTTATTTGGGCCCTTTATATGCAGTTGTAGGTGAAGCAGGCTTCCGCGAGTTGGGAGTTCGCCGACATGTAGTGGTGACTGATGCGGTCCAGGGACCGTCTTGGCGCATTAGACGCTCTCGTCGTCTTCAATTCCGGCACATTCATGACCAGCTCCTCGCGGAACCGATACCATCACTTACCGCAGGTCTGGATCTTCGGCAATGGCGTCACGGTCATAATCTTTTCAAGCCGCACTTCTCAGTCAAAGCCACATGGAAACAGATTTGTTATCCTCATCCCACTAATTTTTGGTCTTCAATTGTAATTCTTGACAGGTTAGCAAAGGACGGAGAATGCGAACTTGGGGACAAGTACAATGTTGTGTCTTCTGTGGAGAACGTGATGAAACCAGAGATCACCTATTCTTTGCTTGCCCATACACCTACACTCTTTGGTCAGCTCTTACTTCACAAATCCTCTTGCGCGCATTATCTCCGTACTGGAACAGGACTACGGCTTCAATATCTCGAAGACCGCGACAACAGATAGATACAATTCTACTCAAGCTTACATTTCAAGCCTCCATTTACACAATCTTGCGTGAGAGGAATTCCAAACGCCATGGTCATGGCCATCGTTCACAATCGCAGCTGCAACGAAGCATCACTAGTCCCATCTGAGACCGTCTGATTAGCCGCAAGTACTTAATCCAATCACGTCTTCATCCACTTCTTTAGTGATGGCAGGAGCTACACTATTGTTGATTCTCCATTTCATCTTTCCTCAAACATTACTTTTACCGACTAGACTAGTTTTCCTTTGGGTATTTGGCTCGGTTAAGATGTTATGTACTCTTTTTTCCTGAATCTAGTTTTATCCCAATGGGTTTTCTAGATTCAGGTTTTAATGAGGCAAACATGTTAACTATCACTACAACCATTTACCGTCCCAACTTCATTTCTTTCATCATTCTTTTTTGTACATAAACTTTTAATTTAGTCTAATAAATTTAACATTTCGTCAAAAAAAAAAAAAAGAATTTCATGGTGACAAAAAAAGAAGAATTTCATGAAATACCAAAAAAATAATTTCATATTCTAAAAATACCACACAACCCCAATTTTTCCAAAATACCATTAAAAAGTTTTTGTTCCAAAAATACCTCAAATTTAAATTTGAGCTTTAATGGTTTAGAATTTAAATTTTTGGGTTTAGGTTCACGAAATATAGTTTAGATTTAGTTTTGAAGGGGATTAGATTTGCTTTTGGGGGTTTGTATCATTGCAAAAAAAAAATAGTAACATAAGTACCATAATAGAAACTTTAAAAAATTTAAAATGGAGCATACATATTCCCGAGAGTTAAGAAATTTTAACCCAAAAACATCAAAAATAACAAATGACATTAAAGTTACCATCTACATCCGAAATTTCAACAACAAAAAAGCAACTCGAAAACCCCTAAAGGTACCATCTACTTTCGAAATTTCAACAAAAAATCAAAACTTAAAATGAAACTTAGCTATGTCGGAAAACATAATTAAAAGACATTAACGGCCTACAAAATCGACTATCTATGCCCTAAAAGAACAAATTTAACATACATTTTCGGATTTGAGATTAATTCATATAACTCCTAAACTAAAAAAAAAGTTACCTCATTTTACCCAAAATCGAAGAGAATCTCAACAACAAACTTTGAATAGAACTCGATATAACTTTGTCAACACTCTCTACACCACTCGAACCAATCGAAACGAAGTTTCACGATTGTGAGTTAGAAGAAGTGAAGACCACTGTTGAGCTTTGTTCGAGAGGTCTCGGGTTACAAAAAAATCTTAAGTGAGAAAGAAGGGCAAAACGACGTCGTCTCTAACTAAGTAATACGATGTCGTTTTGTTCGATATTATTATCCCTAGCTAAATGACGTCATTTAGTCAGAAGATTGATGTGTTCGAAGCTGAGTCAGCATTACACGGGTACACATCAACATCTTTAAAACCAATTTCAATGGAAAATTGACAGAGTGTCGGTACAAGGCACCTTAAAGCAATTTTTTTAATTACGATAACAAGATTTAAAAATTAAGAAAATGTGAGTGTTGTTTAGTGAGATTAGAAAATGAGAGAATGAAAAAGTAACCATTAGAGTTGTACGGGAACTAACCGACCTTTTTCCCATAGTGGTATTTTTGGAATAATTTGTGAATGTGTGATATTTTTAGAACATGTCTAGTTTTTTGTGGTATTTTTGAGAATCCAAATATTTAAAAGACTTAAAAAATCATTGGATTATGAATATTGTAATATTATATGATAATATTTAGTAAGATTTGTTTTTTTTTCGTTAACTTAATTGAATTAAATCGTAAACAATACAACCCATCAAAGGGTATAACCAATCCCACTCGGGGAAATACAGACTAATTTCGGGTACTAGACATTATTACTACGAGAACATAACCTACAACTAACCTAAGACTACAACCTCATATCCCATATCCACGGTACTCTGTCAGCTGGGGATATGAACGCATGTGGTTCATCCAGAGGGGTTGTATGTTTAGACCTAAAACAACTAAGTTGACAACATATAAAACAAAATAAAATACACAGCAAAAGAGAGTGGTCCTAAACAAAGAAAAACAACAGAGCCCATTGCTCATTAGCGTTTGGACAAAAAAATTGGCCATAGTGAAGCCTACCTGCGTGACCAACTAAGCTTATCCAAAAGAGGCAACTGGTGAGGGCATCGAGAAGGTGTGGACGCCATCGACTACACCTTTTGGCATTGGAGACCGCAAACGCTTCCAGGCCCCACCAAAACAAGACGTCCAGAAAATCCAACTCCGACTCGCCATTCATAACCCTAGCTCCAATAGCTTCGAATCGTGCATCTAAGTCACGAACTAGCCACCAAAAGATGCCAACACTGATAGAGCAGGCCCTGCAAAACTAGTACACCAATTTTAACCAAACCCCGCGTCTGAAACTCCTTAGGTCATCATCCATGCCACAAATCTGACACATGAAAGGTATCCAATGAAAGAGTCGGCCACCAGAGATCCTGCTACGCCTCGAAGTCGAAGCCTTAGCCATTGAGGGAATATCCACCCACAAGCATGATTTGACCACTCGAGCAAGTGGCAAAAAGTCGGTCCAAGGAGAGAGCATCACCATCTAGGAGAGGGCCATAATAGAGGTGCAAACCACCAGGGATGGTAAAAAAAATGTAACCGAAACATGCAGGAGGCCAATGCAAATCGAAAAAGTGGATAGGGAGAAAAACAACAAGAAGAAGTGAAGCCGAAGAGAAAAAAGGTCGAGAAGAAAAGGAAAAGAAAAGAGAAAGCTTGACGCCGGCTAGAGACCGTCGTCGGTGACAAAAAAGGCGGTGGTGGAAGAGAAAAACTCAGAGAGAAGAGAAAGAAGTTTTTAACTTTTTAACTTACTCATTTGTTAATCTAATATAGATCTTTTATTTTTCTATGTATATTCAATCTCAAATATTGTATTAATGAGGTTATTATGGAATTTTTGTTAGCAACAATTGAAAAAGAAATGTCTTTTCAAATTATAGAGAAAATGGTTATATTAATGGATTATTACTCTTTTGATCTTAGAATATTATAAGATAAAAGTTAGCTAAACAAATTATTCAAAATAAACAAATATTGTGATGATGATATGTCTCTTTTGTGAAGAATGAATTGAAGAGGAGATACCATATATAAAAAAGAGTTTATTTATTGGATTACTTGTCAAGGAAAACTTTGGATTTGTTAGGTGAGTATAGGTCTCAGGTTCTTTACAGATTTAAGATCTGTATATATTCATTAAATAAAAGGACAATTTTTTTATTGAATGTGATTGCCCATAACTCTATTACTTCTTAAAATGTTAGGTTTAGTTTAACGTTTACTATAAAGGGAAGTACCACTAGGTAACATTTTTTACACCTAATATTAAGAAACTATCATCTATGACATAGATTTTTTGTGCAATTTTATAAAACTGCCATTATACCCTTAAAACACACATGGGGAAGCGTGTAACGTGGTTACTTTTGTTTTTTTGTTTTTAATTCAGCCCTTCGATAATAGTCCGACTACTTCAGATAGTCGGACTACTTGACTATCTTTTTGGGTTTATGGTTTATAATTTATATTTTTAGTTTAGAGTTTATATTTTGGGTTTATTGTTTATATTTTTGAGTTTATGGTTTAGATTTTGGGTTTAGGATTTAGAATTTTGGTTTAGGGTTAATATTTTATGTGTAAGGTTTATATTTTGGGTTTAGGGTTTATATTTTGATTTTAGGGTTTATATTTTGTGTTTTAGGTTTATTTTTTTAGGTTTTGGGTTTATTTTTTTGGTTTTGAGTTTAGACTTTATATTTTGTGTTAAGGGTTTATGTTTTGTGTTTAGGGTCTATATTTTCTGTTTAGGTTTTATTTTTTGGTTTAGGGTTTATATTTTTGGGTTATGGTCACTATTCACTATTTTATAAAATATAATTCCGTTTTAAATAATCATGTTAACATTTTAATCATGTTAGATTTAGAAGAAAAAAATGTGCTTTTTAGATAACATTTTGTGATTTTATTATATGAATGTATATGATTTCATTTGGAAAAATAGGAAAGGGGTTGAATGTAAGAAAAGAAGGGAAAAAAAGGAGAGAGAGAGGAAGGATATAGCCGAGATATATTGTGTATAATGTTTCCAAACAACGAATATTATTCTCATATGATCATATAGCTAATTACCCAAGCTATATAATATATCTCGCCAATTGACCCTACTATAAAAGCATTGTTATAAAATAAATATAATTTTCTGGATAGATAAATATTAATTTTGGCAAACTAGTTGTGAATGCATTTTTTATATTTATAGAGTTTGAGTTATTGAGCCGAACTGTTGTGCTCCAAAAATAAATATAACAAAAAAAAAATATTAATTTTGTCAGAAATTATATACTTGTAAAATATGTGATACACAAAGAAAAGAAGGAGAGCAAATTTATTATGTCGAGTAATAATATGCATTACAAAGCAAATGAACCGTTCTTTATATATAAGAAAAACAATGTGCTACATCAAGACAAATTTGGGCTCTGTCTTATCTCCCCTCTCCCCAATCAATTTTTCAATCATCATCTCTGCTGGAAAACATGGATTACTTCTTTACTTGATGTGTTCAAAGGAAAACAAGGACATTCCAGCTGAAATCAGGAAATCCATTCCTTGGTTACTTTGGAGAATATTGAAGAACAGAAATTCTTTTTTCATAAAAAGGCAAAGATTTTGATTCTTTATCATCCGTCTCTAAATTTCAAGGAGCTGCTGAAGAGTGGTTCTCAGCTCAGGAGATCAATGTGATTGAAGGCCTTCCTCAGTGCCCCTCGTAAATTAATGAACAAAGAGTTTGGTTTCCACCAAAACCAGCTTGGTTTAAGTGCAATATTGGAGTTTTTTGAATAAGAAAGAGAATAAAGCAGGTTTCTCGTGGGTTTTAAGAGATGATAGAGGAAATGTCATTCTTCATAGTAGAAGGGGGGCTTCATCTATCTCTTCTCTTCAGGATGCATATGGAAAAGCTCTGCTTTGAGCTCTCTCTAGTTTGATCCATCTAAAGTTCACAAGAGTAGTCGTTGCCATTGAGGGTCTCGTTCTGGTTAATGTTATACTCAAACCAGACCTACGGCCCTTGCGTTTCCTTATTCTATATCAGTTATTGCCTTGGTCTTCGAATTTCCAAAGTTTCTCAGTTGTTTTGGAAACACGATTTAGGAACAGAGGTGCATATCTCATCACGCAAAATGTAATTAGAAGGTCTCATTGGCACTCCTATGTGGCCTCTTGCTATCCTTTGTCGCTCAAAGATCTCTTCATCTCTGAGAGATGCTCCTCTACATTTTTATTGATGCTATTTAGTACTTCCTCCGTTTCTGAAAGAAAGATTGTCTGGATTTTAATTTTTTTTTTTAAGATAGAATTTTTGCAATTTTCTATGTCATTTTTATTGATAAATTGTAGATTTTAATAAACATTGATTGAAAATATTATATTTGTTAAAATACTGTACACAAATCAATGTAATAATTATATGTTTTATTAATATGTGTGAAAAGTTTAGAAAATCTATTATTTAGAAGCTGTGTATGATTTTTCACAACACTCCCATTTAGAGATCACTATCACTTAATTATATCATTCACATTAAAAAAATTATAGGAAAACATAATAGAAAAAATTCATAGTAAAAGAAAAATAATACAACTATGCAAGCTCCTCTCAGATATCATTTAATTTAATAGATTTTGTTGACGATGCAATCTAATGTTATGGTCATCTTTAATGAATATTGACGTAGGTAACAATTTTGTAAAGAGATGTACAATGTTTTCACACAATTAAACATGTCTTACTTAAAAAAAAAAATTTCCCTAATAGGGAAAACAAAGAGCCTAACCTCAGACCGATTCAATGCTACGCAATGGGGAATGGCAGGAAAGTAAAGGCTTCTTCTTTGGATCGTGTATACATATCGTTCAGATCTTAAGGAAATTGGCAATGAACACAGATATAGAAGAAGCTACTTATAGACTCAAGCTAAACTAAGAAGAATCTAGTTCAAACATATGTCTTTGAAGCTTAGACAAGCTAGATTCGAGTCTCCCTGTGCTTTTACGAGATGTTGCAGCCGACCATTCAGTTATATTAGAATGTGTATCATCATACAGGACAAAACGTTTCCAGCAGTGTTGAATTAATACCGGTGCTTTCAAATAAAAAGCACTGGAAACCTTATAAATTGAAGATTCAGGCAGAGCAGATGGGTGTGGTGGAGAGGAGCTCCAGACAAGACACAACACGAAGTAGCAACGAAGTCGATAGGGGTGGCAGCAACGACGAGATCTGGAGGTGGCGGGGAAACGCGATGGAAGAGCAAAAGAAGAAACGCTAAAAACGAGAAAGTCGGAGAAACTATAGCACAGAGAAATAAGAGAGGAATGAAAAAGGAGAAGCCACGAGGTCCTTGGCGTCTAGAATCATCACTTTTACGAGTATATATTCTACTGTAATATAATAAATGTCGTTTTAGAATTTTACACAAAATTTTTTAAAAAATTATTAAATGTTAAATTTATTAATCAAAGAAATAGATGTTTTATGTACAGGGGTTTAACAACAAAAGAAATGTCTGGTAATACGAAGATAAAAACTAGAAAGTCTTTTGAATTATTGTGTGCTCAAAGGTGTCTCATTAAAACCTGATTCTAGAAAATCCTGTGGGATAAAACTAGAATCATGAAAAAGAGTAAAAACCTTTGAACACATCCCACGGCTGAGACGGGTAGTTGTAATACGGGAAGCTGAACTAGAGGAATAGCATATGTGGTGTAGTATGTGACCATCAAATGTGGAGAGATAGCCAAGAAGAGTGTAATGTGAAGAGAGGTGATTGTGGGCCATAGCGAAGACTCGTGATGTGGTCAGAGATGGAGCAAGTGATTTATAGGCGGAGATGGGTGTAGTGGTGATGCCCTTTATCGTGTCTTCGTCCATTGCGTTCATGCCAAATATGATAAAAGCGTTGTTTGGAAACAAAGCTTTAGGAGAATGAGAACTTGAGCAAAAATTGACCGATGTCGGAGGGATGCAAGTGTTGCATGCCAATCCGGGTTGAGGTGGCTACGAAGAATGGGAAACGTGAGATCTGATCAAAGCGTGTATATGTAGGGGCATGCGAAGAAAATGTGACCTCGAGATTCATCGGGTTCTCCACACAAAGTACAAGGGTGGTTTTGTCCCAACTGCACATTCGTGTACCTGTTGATAACCTATCAACAACAGTAAGCCAGGAAATAAAGGCGTAACGAGGAACATGTTGAGGAAACCAAATAAGGGAAGCCCAAGGGAGCGGGTGGTGTTGAGAACTTATCTGCTTCCATGTGTTTGACGATGAGATGGTTGGCTTGTAATGGTCCTCTGTATGCTTCCATAAAGCTATGTCATAGCCTTGTTGTGGTTGCGGGAGTGGTAGTTGAAGAAGTTAGCGTCATAGCTCCCGTATAGCTGGGATACGAGATCAACGAAGCTTCCATTACTGAGTGTCAGTCGTGGCTGCCATAGTGGCATGGCGAGGAACACCTAGCTCCCTTATACTCGATTCATCTGCAATGTCAATTAAAGGATCAAGCGAGGAGCAATGATCATACCAGAATGACGTGTGAAACCCATCAGAGATGCGCCTGTGCATAAACTGGCGAGCAAGCGACAGAAGCTTTATGATCTTACGCCACATCCAAGAGTCGCGAGTTGTGGACGGAGCGTCCCAGAACATGGCTTGGCGAATGAGATAAAGCTGAGTCCAGTTTGCCCACAGCAAACCAGTATCAGATTTGAGACGCCAGATAAGAGCTAACAAGAATACTGTAGAAGTATCCTCTAGTTGTCGAATGCCAAGACCCCCTGTATACTTCGGTTTACATATGTCTATCCATCTTACCTTTTCCATATGGTGATTTAAGGGTGAGTTCAACCACATGAAATTATTACAAAGGTTTGTGATGGCTTTGATGCATTGCTTAGGTAAGCGGAATGCTAATTGCCAAAAATTCATTGTTCTTACTATCACCTATTTAATCAACTGCAATCGACCTGCAAAAGAGAGAAGTTTTGTAAACCATGAAGTAAAACGAGATCGAATTCGATCGAGAAGAGGCATGTACTCATTTTGGTTGAGCCTTTTTAAGGTAACTGGTAGTCCTATATAACGTATGGGGAGGGTGTTCTGCTTCAAGCCTATTTGCACCACTTTCTAGAGTGTAGATTTATGAGGATGTCCTATGACGAAGATGGATGATTTTCCGACATTGACATAAAGACCCGATGCATGGCTGAATGTGTCCATGATTTTGAGAATGCCTTCTAAGGAGGAGGCCTTCCCATCGGTGAAAACAAGGATGTCATCCGCAAAACTTAAATTGAGTAAGCCCTATCTCAAGGTATTGGGGATGATAGCCAAAGCTCCCTATACTGCACCTGCATTTAAAAGTTTGGACAAAACATTATTGGCAATGACATAGAGATAAGGGAAAAAAGCACAACCCTAACGAACTCCCCTAGAACTGTCAAAGTAGCCAGTTGAATCACCATTGACCATTATAGAAAAAGTATTTGTAGATATGCATAAGTGAATCCATTGAATAAACCTAGCGGGGAAGTTCATAACCTGCAAGTCCGATAGAATAAAGTCCCAATTAAAAGTGTCAAAAGCTTTTGAGATATCAAGCTTTAAGGTACACCTAGAGGAAATGGTGGTTTTGTGATAGTCCTTGAAAAGTTATGTGGCTAGGAGGACGTTTTCCATGAGTAGCCGACCCTTAACAACTGCACTTTGGTTCGGTTCAATGATATCCGGGAGAAGTGACTTCAGACGTGATGCTAGGATCTTAGATATCACCTTGTAGATGGTATTACAATATGAGATGGGTCTATAGTCCTTGATGCTTTCCTTTCTAAATGAGAGAGGTCAATGTGGCATTAACACCTCGCGAGAGGAAACCATAGAGGAAAAAAGATTGAACTGCAACTACGAAGTATGCACCGAGAACAGCCCAAGTAGACTTGAAAAACTCCACAATGTATCCATCAGGACTCGGTGCCTTGTTAGAAGGCATAGAGAAGAGCGTTGCACGAATCTCTTCCTCTAGACCAGGGCGGCATAAAGCTTCAGAGGCGTCTAAGGAGCAGCGATATGAGAGAAGATCAGATAAATCGGGTTATGAGATAGGTTGAATATCAGGTTGGTGCTGAAGAAACCCTTTGAAGTGAGCAACAATAGTCTCTTTGATAGTGGGAAGATCCGTGACTATGACGCCTAATAGAGTTTCGCGAGGCACGGGAATTCGCAACGCGATGGAAGAAGCAAGTATTTTGATCGCCAAGACTGAACCATTTAATTCGAGATTTTTGATGGTAAAGATCCTCTTCGGCTCTAGCCAAGAAGCGCCAGTGCCGAGCAGCATCAGCTTCAATAGCGAAGGTGACACTAGACAACGAGTGGAGAACCTGCTCTTGGAAAGAAACAAAAACTTCCTTCGTTCGATTTGACAGATCACTATATGTCGTGGAATTAAGATGGAGAAGTTTGAGTTTTAACGAATTGAGCTTCAGGTGGAACAAGCATAAAGCTACACAAGATGGATAGAGGATGATTGTCACAAGCATAAAGCCCCTAGTGTTCCATGTGAAGATCGACATCACATTAGTGTCTCCGCGAGGAGAAAGATTTTCTTTTTTATGGACGAAAGGTTTCGTTTTGCGCGAGTTAACTGTATATTGCGACTCCAGTATTTATTTAGTATATGTACTATAGCGTGCTTGATAGTATGATTTTTCGGTATCAATTCCTATTACACTATC